>JAVTVY010013268.1:0-57342 GCA_036873755.1 Hanleya hanleyi | reverse complement strand
TTTCTATTGGCATAATTTGAAAATGGTGCTGAAATGAATGTTCCGGTAGATTAAAATGCTCATTGACCGGGCCTTCATTGTCTAGACTGATGTCTGATTTATGTCTGTTGGCACGATATCGAAGTTTATTCTTAGTTTCGCCCACATACTGTTTCAGGCATTTTCAGCACGTAATTAAATAAATTACATTCTCCGTGTCACAGTTTAGTTGATCCTTAAGCTTGTATTCATTTTTGGTCTGTTCGCTTTTGAAAGTTGGATAAAGTCCTATTTACAGGGCAGGGTGTACATGTACGCGACAGGAATTGTGGCAAAAGCCAAGACATGGTGAAATAGGCGGCAGTGCAGAGAACTGAGCCATAGAAGATATAGCAGTATTGAATGGTTTAAAATACAGGCAGCTTTATATTTAGCAACAGTACTTGCATTACTATTGGTTTCAGCAGGTTCAGAGACAAATTTGTGAAAAAAATTATATTTTTAGCGGGCGCCCAAAAACAGGTTAAACAAGAGCCCAAGGGGCTTCAATATATGCCCGTATATCTGGGATTACATTGGTCCAAATTTCAAGGTTGTTTACTAGCCTTGATTCCAATTGATAGCTATCAATCCAGAGAAAGGTCTACAATTTCGTGCTTCCGACAATGTAACATATCACATCTTAGACTGAAGGATAAACTAAAATGAGCTTAACTCCTGGTAACAAGTTGACCTTGAATCAGGAGTCAAGAGCTCACATATCCAATACTGAAATCGACAATAGTCAAACACAAGAAAATAGTAGTTTTCCTGCAAATGGATTCCTTTCAGTCGAGAGAATTTTTCATGAACACGGCTGCACAAATTGCGTGAACAGTAGGTTTGGCTACGCAATTTTCATTATGCATAACCCATTTTCAGTTCACTTGAATTACAGATATTAACCTGTATACAATAGTGATGGGTTATGGAAATCAGAGAAGGGTTACCCAAAATTTTTTAGCGTAACCCATATTTGGGTTAAGCAGAATTTTCAATTTGTGCAGTCCTGATGAAGGAAGAAGAAAGTGATGAAGTAAATATTTGTTCTTGAGTTTATAAACAGGTATGAAGTTCATAAAGGACCCCTCTCCCATTAAATTAGTAAATGTATGGTTTTAATTTCACAACAGTTTAACTAAATGTACCTGTTTCAAACATGGGAGACAACTCCACAGGACAAATGCCATGTACATGTATGAGAGAGAACTCTGAATATTCCAACCTACATATACAGAGTCAGCTAAACTTGATTCAGTTTTGGGAGACTGTGACCTTGACCTTTGACAAATTGATCTTTGCCATGCGAGTAAGGTATACTCAAAGTTTGGTACCAATACATACCTTGAAACTAGAGATATTGCATGGACAACAAATGTTAATGGATGAAGTGGACAGAACGCAACATCGCATTACACGACTTCATCTTCGACAGGCATATGAAAATGTGACTTAATGATTTCTTGATTTTGGGGTCACAGTGACCTTGACCTAAATTTTGGTACACGACACATCGTCTTCCCTCAATGTATCAATGGACACACAAAAATCATGATTTTTATGAATTTCATGATTTTGGGGGTCACAGTGACCTACACTATTGATCTTGACCTAAATTTTGGTACTTGACAAACCATCTCCCCGTAATTTCTCAATGGACACAAATAATCATGATTTTTAACAATTTCACGATTTTGGGGTCACAGTGACCTTGACTTACATTTTGGTATGTGACACATCGTGTCCCCATAATGTATCTACTGACACAAAAAATGTTATTTTTAATAATTTCCTGATTTTGGGGTCACAGTGACCTTTGACCTTGACCTAATTTTTGGTATGCGACACTTCATTTCCCCCTATTGAATCCACTCACAAACAATTAGTAATTTTTAATGATTTCCTGATTTTTAGGTCACACTGACCTTTGATCTTGATTCTGGGGTCACAGTGACCTTGTCTATTGACCTGGACCTAAATTTTGGTACATGACAAAACGGCTCCCTGTAATTTCTCAATGGACTCAAAAAATCATGATTTTTAACAATTTCACGATTTTGGGGTGACAGTGACCCTGACTTTGACCTTGACCTACATTTTGGTAGGTGACACATCATGTCCCACTAATGTATCTACTGACACAAAAAACTGTTATGTTTAATAATTTCCTGATTTTGGGGTCACAGTGACCTTTGACCTTCGACCTTGACCTATTTTTTGGTATGCGACACTTCATTACCCCCTATTGAATCCACTCACAAAAAATTAGAAATTTGTAATGATTTCCTGATTTTTCGGTCACACTGACCTTTGACCTCTGACCTCGACCTACATTTGGTATGTAACACATCAATCCCCCCTAGGGCATCCACTCACCAAAAATTAGAACTGTAGATAGAAAACTGTCAATGATCAATGACTTCCTGATTTTAGGCAACAGTGACCTTTGACCTCTGACCTCAACCTCAATTTTGGTAAGCGACACATCGTCTCCACCTAGTGTATCCACTCACAAAAAATTGCAACTGTGGATACAAAACGTTCACAGATATAGACCGGACTCGAACACTTCAGTGCTTTCCTGTTTTTGAGGCCAGTGACCTCTGACCTCGACCTTGATTTTGGTACGCGACACGTCGTCTCCCTGTAGGGTATCCACTCACCAAAAATTAGAACTGTAGATAGAAAACTGTCCCAGATATAGACCGAACACAAGGGACGGACAGATGGACAGATGGACACACGGACGGAAACCGCCATCACATAATAAGTCCGCCTTTTGGCGGGCGTATAAAAACCAGGATCAGGCCCTGGGTGGCAACACTAAGATATGCCTCGCAGAGAACCAGAGGCAACACACAGTATGTCACCTATTTTATGCAACAGATGGTCATCATCTACCAAAAGTATCTAAGATCTTCCCCAGAATAAGTAAGTGGTTGATGATCAATGAAAATTCCTTTTTAATCACCTACTAATAATACATATTCCACACAATTATTTTGAAGATCACTTAACAGAACTAGAGCCTATTTTAAGTCTTACCTTGTTGTCCAAGATAACCCAGTCCCCATTGTCTAGTCGTTTAAGTTTTGTATGACATCGGGAGATATTAGTACTCATCAAACATACAGTCACATCAGCGGAACGCCCAATGGTCACCTATAACATGGAATGAAGTATATCATTCTGATTTTAAAAGGAACAAGAACCCACTTGCTTCAATATACGCCCATACATCTGGAATTACACTGGTCCAAAGGATATGTGAACGACTATACGGGAATAACTCCCTTGTGTGTGATAAGCTGAATTTTTTTTCAATCCAAAGCCTACCAAATCAGATTTTTCTAGAAGTTTACATACGTACTGAAATATCAGCCTAAAAAAAATTGCGATGCTCTGTTGTATAAAAATGGAGATTCGTTAGATCAAAATGTGCTCCTCAGTCTGATTTGGTATTTTTGAGACATTTGCAGTGTAGATTTTCTCTTATAGTAAAAATATGACAACTCAAACCAGGACAATTTTGTCACACAATATATTAGGAAGTTTGTTTATTGGAAAGAACCACAAATTACTTTGGTTTGAGGTGTCATATTTTTGCTACAGGAGAAAACCCTTCACGAAAAGGCCAAAAATCATATCTCCATTATTATGCAACTGAACATCTCAGTTTTTTCGAAGGGGATATTTCAGTATGTAAACTTCAACAAAAATCTTATATGGCAGGTTTTGGAGTGAAAAAAAATCGGCTTTATTACTATCACACACAAAGAAGTTTTTCTTATGTAAACGTTGCATATCCTTTCATGGTTGTTTAATAGCCTTGGTCCCAATTGGTAGCTAGCAAGCCAGAGAAATGTATAACATTTTGTGCTTACGAGAATGCAACACTAATGACACTTTATATTCATGATAAATCAAGGGGCTTTTACTCTTGGTAAATAGGTGACCTTGAAACAAGCGCTCACATATCCCATCCCAAACCGAAATCGACAATGGCCTATTATTTTGAAGGATGAATCAATATAATAATTATAAAACCATTGAGAATGGTGGTAAATTTGAAGAAATTCTCTATTTGAAGAACATAAAGATACTCATTTGAGTAAAAAATACTCAAATTTGAGTTCAATGAATCCCTGATCAGATGAGATATTTTTTCAAGACGGAAGAAAAATTTGAAGAAAATGAAGTAAACCTTTGTTGTTGAGTTAATAAACAGATATAAAGTTCATAAAGGACCCCTCTCTCAGTTAAATTAGTAAATGCATGTTTTTTTATTTCACAACAGTTTAACTGAATGTAGCTGTTTCATACATGTATCAAACAGGGGAGACAACTCCACAGGTCAAATGGCTTAAACTTGTAGGGGAGAAAACTCTGAATAGTCCAACCTAACAATGTAGTCAGTTAAGCTGGATTGAGTTTTGGGGTACTGTGATCTTGACTTTTGACCTATTGACCTCAAAATGAATAGGGTACCTCTTTGCCCCGCGAGTAAATTATACTCTAAGTTTGGTACAAATCCAAACGTTGGAACTGGAGATATCACATGGATAACAAATGATGGACGGATAGACGAACAGTACTCACCATTGCATTATATGACCTCGTCTTCGGATCACAGTGACCTTGACCTAAATTCTTATACATGACCCATCGTCTCCCCCTAATGTATCCACGGACACAAAAAATCATGATATTTAGCAATTTCATGATTTTTAAGTCACACTAACCTTGACCTACATCGTTTTCCAATAAAGTATCTACCGAGACTTTTTAATGATTTCCTGATTTTAGAGTCACAGTGACCTTTGAACCTTTGGTATGTGACACATCTCTTCCCACTATTGAATTTACTCTTTAAAAATCAGCAATTTTCAATAGTTGCCTGATTTTAAGGCCACAGTGACCTTTGACATCTGACCTTGACCAACAAATGGTATGTGATGTATTGTCTCCCCTTATGGTATCCACTCACCAAAAATTGGAACTGTAGATAGAAAACTGTCAATGATCAATTATTTCCTTATTTTTATGCCAGTGACCTTTGACCTCTGATCTTGACCTCAGTTATAGAACGCGACACATTCTCTCCACATAGTATATCCGCTCACAAAAAATTGCAACTGTGGATAGAAAACTGTCCTCGATATAGACCGGACACAGATGGTTCAATGATTTTCTCATTTTTAGGCCAGTGACCTTGGACCTCTGACCGGACAGACGGATGGAAACCGCCATCACATAATACGTCCGCCTTTTTGGCGGGCGTATAAAAAGTATCAGGAGTTATTGGATTATAGGGTGGGGGTGATACTCTGTGTCAAGGACTGAGGATGGTGCCCCATGTTGAGCTTGGGTGGGGGCCTAGATAAAAATCAACTGTGAATCAAAGAAATAAGAGTTGTCTCCCTTGTCAAACATTTCCCTGTCATTTATTAATAAATGGCAACACAGATCATAACTATTTTAACTTCTGGGTTACGGGTGAATAGATTTTTGGCTATCTTCCTCCACTGTTGTATAGTAAAGTTCACCAACTGATTGCAAAAAAATTTTCACTAATCACTTCAAATAATTAACACAGTCACTGTTAAGTTTGTTAAAATTCCACTGATAAGACCACGCTTTATCATCACGAGTATCAAGATGCCTACACTGTTAACGTAACCGGGCCATTTTCATGAAAATGTACAAACGGTAAAGACAATTTTTTTTACATTTTGTTCATTTTACATTTTACAGCCAGAGGTACGGTAATTTCCCTAATAATTCACCTTCCAAATTTAATTCGAAAACGGCTGATTTTTCCCCTGTCGTGATTTTTTCCATCCTAATAAAACGAAAACGGGAGCATTTTCAACATACTCGTGAAACAATAAATTCGAACACTCCCGTTTTCGTCGTGGAGTTCGTGCCGCTGAAAGTAAAGTGAATATGTTACTCAGAATAATTTCTGTACAACTAAATCGTGACTAACGATACGCGTTGACACAGAAATAAAATACAAAAGTTCAGTTTTTGTGGTTGCGAATTCTCCATATATCATAGAACTATGATCAGAAGTCCCTAACCGGGTTCTCATTAGCAGGAGGTTGGAGGCGAAAATGCCCGTCAACTGGCCATTTTGAGGCACCTACGAGATCAATGGAAAAAAAATTAACGGCAATTCGAATGATATTTTCGATGTCTCATTTTCTTTAATAAACAGATGATATGGAAGGACAAAGATATAAATGTTTCCCTCTGCTTGTCCCTGTCAGGGCTTCGGCGTAATAGTTAGTTTGTGCACAACTCCTATGTCGAGGGAGCCATTATTTCATTTCTTCAGATGTGCATGATGTGTCTCATACATTTTGACTGCAGAAAGGGAGCAGTTGAGTATTTCATTTGTGCTACGGGCAGATGTCAACAGACATGGATGCTGGTGTTTTATTCACTCACCATGCAATCCAGAACGACGTTTCCATGTAATAAAATGACAGACGTCAGTGTTTCCAACAACATGATAATCCAGTTTATAATCAACGAGGAATCAACTTTATGGAGCGGACGAACATAAAATATGCACCCTCGCTGGGTCAGTCACATTGACATCTCACGAGTGACGTTGTAGACAACCCGATCATCATTGCAGGAATTTAGAGGTTTAGTTTTTATGTATTTTTAATCCTTGACAAGCTGGACATTTCACTTTTTACTTCGTGTTTGATGGATAATGAACCAAACATCGCCATCACGGTACAGATTTAGCCGGGAAATATGGTCGACTGACTGCAGGCACGTGTCGCAATACTGTCGGGCTACCATCCCTATTGCAGTAATGGAAACTTCCACTGACCTGGTGTTGTAATCCCACAAGGCTTCCCGACGAATCGAATTGGAAGAGTTCACTTTCAAAATAGGGAAGTAAGGCACAAAAGTTTTCAACACGCATATCGCTTTTCAACAAAAACAATGTGAGGGCAGATTTTTCTTTCGTTTCGTAGACCATATTTTCTTTGTATTTCATTCTTGAAACTTGCAACTCTGGCGGACAAATTCACGACCTACGCAATTTAATGATAATAACTACACAGGGACTGCTTGAAGTTGAAGAAAAAGAAAAAAACATTTACGGCGACAGATGGCTGATAAAAACTTTTGGGTTGGTAGCTTTTCGATGGGGAGGGCGGGTTACGCCAACTGACATATTTTAAGGATGGCCCTTTTAAATGAACTATGATAGAGATATCAAACATAATACACGGTTATCAATAGATCACAACGATCACAGTGAAGCGGTCCGCCATTTTGGATCTTCCGTGAATATCAGCGTAACATATAATTCGAACACAAGCGTTTTTCTGGAATTACCGCGACAAATAATTCGAAAGTAGTCAATTTTTGAAGTTGCGAGTTTCATCACTGCATCGCAAATTATTAGGGAAATTACCGTAAGCTGGAAATGCCAGATGATTAAACATTTTATAGTTTTTCTCTATTGTAAAATGTCTATTTTGGCAAAGATAACTGCTTTAAAAGATTAAATTTTCAAATCTGAAAATGAATTTGTCTTTACCGTTACTGTTGTAAATGCAGTTTAAAAGTTGATAATTTTTAAACAACACAGTACTTGTATTTAATAAAAAGAATCTTTCTGTTGGATACCATTATGTAAAACATATAATAAGAATATAAAGTCCTGTTCATTTCACATATCTTGATATGTGAAAAATATTACAAAAAGATTGGATTTATTCAACTGTCTTTACCGTTACCAGGAAAGTTTTTTGGAGAAATTTAGCACAAGAAATGTTATATAGAGGGCACCACTGTCATTGTTAAATGTAACAGGGTGTGGACAGCCATCTTCTGTCCAGCCTTGTGGCAACAGAGCACATGTTTTCTACAAATTATCATGCTTACTGTCTGTCTTTACCGTTACTGGGTTATATCAAAAGTTATTTATGATTGTTACCAAACAAAGCAAAAGAAATCTGAAAGTGTATATCGAGAAAAATTCACCATGAAAGACACACTAATCCAGTTCAGCCGGCCTCATGCCGACATAATCTGTCTTTACCGTTACTCAAACTTGTCTTTGCCATTATAAATGTGATAACGGTAAAGACAGAAATATAATGGTAAAGACAAAAAAAAATTCTTGGCCAACTAACACAGTTATTTTGAAAATTGTAGTGACATTCTGATTATAAATTTTCTTGGAACTTGAAAAACAGCAAAAGAATGCTTAGCAAAAGGCAGCTTGACTTTCATTAAACAAGCGTTCTGAGAACCCCAACATCTCGCCTTGCGGGGTCATCCGCCGAAGGTGCAGCAGTATTGAAAGCATACATGTAGAGCAAACAATAAGGTCTGGAATAGGTGATGTGGTACAGACAATAATGTCTGGAATAGATTATCTGGTACAGACAATAACATCAGTCCCATGTGGGATTACTGGCATATAAGTTAATCCCATGTAGAATGGATAGGTCAGTGCCGTCGGATTACTGGTGCATAGGGCAGTCCAGTGTGAGATTACTGCTGGATAGGTCAGTCCCATGTGAGATTACTGCTGGATAGGCCAGTCCTGTGTAGGATTACTGCTGGGTGGACCGGCAGTCCCGTATGTTATTACTGATGGATAGACCAGTCCCCTGTGGGATTACTGCTGGATAGTCCAGTCCCAAGTGGGATTACTGCTGGATAGGCCAGTCCTGTCTTGGATTACTGCTGGATAGATGAGTCTCGTATGGGATTAATGCTGGATAGGACAGTCCCGTGTGGGATTACTGCTGCATAGGCTGTCCAGTGTGGGATTACTGCTGCATATGGCAATCCTGTGTGGGATTACGGCTGGGGAGGCCAGTCCCATGTGGGATTACTGCTGGATAGGCTAAACCTGTGTGGGATTACAGCGGGATAGGTCAGTCCCATGTAGAATTATGGCTGGATAGGTCAGTGCCATGTGGGATTACTGCTGCATATTGCAGTCCGGTGTCATATTACTTCTGGATAGGTCAGACCCATGTGAGATTACTGCTGCATAGGCCAGTCCCGTGTGGAATTACTGCTGGATAGGCCAGTCCCATGTGGGATTACTGCTGGATAGGCCAGTCCGGTCTGGGATTACTGCTGGATAGGTCAGTCCCGTGTGGCATTACAGCTGGATAGGCCAGTGCCATTTTGGATTATTGCTGGATAGGTCAGTCCTGTGTGAGATTACTGCTGGGTAGGCCAGTCACAAATGGGATTACTGCTGGATAGACCAGTTCCGTATGAGATTACTGCTGGATAGGTCAGTCCCGTGTGGCATTACAGCTGGATAGGCCAATGCCTTTTGGAATACAGCTAGATAGGTCAATCCCGTGTAGGATTACTGCGGGAGAGCTGTGACCTAGGAAAACATGAAACATGTCCACCAAGTTTATAATCATCCCACGAAAGGTTCAACAAACTTTCCATGTACAGATCTACATGTAAATTATTGCCCAACAAAAACCTTATCAATGGAAAGGTACAAAGTCTAAACTGCAATGATTAGGACAAAAAGTCACATTTAATGTCATATTTCTTAAATAGCACATGCACATCGTCGAATCACGTTGAACTTGGGTAGCAAGTGCCAAACTCATCCAATGAAAGCCGACAGCTTCAGAAAACTTTCCATGTACAGGTGTACATGTATATTAAACATGTACATCATTGAAGAGTTTGAATTTGGCACCTGTCCGTCAGTCCGAGACTGGTAAAAAATCAAACGGACTGGTGTGAGTGACTGAAGTTCTCAGTTCATTGTGTAAACTATTTCTCTGAATATCTCCGTACAATTTGTAAAGAATGAAAAACGAAATGTCTGTTTTCGGTTGCCCGACCGAGTCTAAATAAATCGTGCGAGTCTAAAAAAAAATTTCAGCAAATTCCAACGAAATCACGACCACGGCCGTGTTTTACGACAACAACAACCGTAAAGCTGCGCAAGCACCATCAGCATACCGTAAAGTGTGATTTTTAATGCAGCATGGCAAAGCAGGTTGACGATCTTTTCAGAAAATAAAGCACCCACTTCCAGGTTGGAAATCGAGACATCAGCAACATGATTACGCCTCAGTTGACCTGATCATGTTTACCAGAACTATTTTAAACATATATATTCTCCATCAACTTCGAAAGAAATCTGATTTTTTGGCTTGAAATGGCTTTTGTTGAAGCAGTGTTTCGCGACGACACGTGCAGTCAAAGTCACCGTCAAAGTGTAGCTGACAAGGTTTGTCGTCTGTGATTATCTTCACATGCGCTCAAGAAATTCAAGAAATGCACAATTATTAATTTTTTATATAGTAGCAACCATCACAGAACAAAATATTCATAATGACAAATGCTCCAAGATCATCTTTTATTTAATATTAACGGACTAGTAAAAATATTTGCGGACTGGTTACATTTTTGGCTCACCAGTCTGGCGGACTGGTTCAAATTTTTCTTAAATTCGAACACTGTATTGGCAGATTACTTAGACAAAACCCTCAAAATTTGAACAAAAATTAATATTTCATCTCCTAAATAGCACAGGTACATCTTCTAAAAATAAGAAACATGTGTACCAAGTTTCATGAACATTAAAAGACAGCTGACAACTGCAGCAAACAGTGGTGTACAGATGTACATGTGCACTTCAGCTAAACGCAAAACTCTATCATTTGCCATAATTTGGAGAAATATTAATATTTCATCTCAAAAATAGCACAGGTACATTCTCTAATCATAAGAAACATGTGTACCAAGTTTTGTAATCATCCAATGAGAGCTGACAACTGCAGCAAACTTACCATGTACATGTACATGTATACATATAGAGGCCTACATGTACATTTCACCTAAACAGAAAACTCATCCATTTGCCATAATTTGGAGAAAAATTAATATTTCTTCTCAAAAATAGCACAGGTACATCCTCTAATCATAAGAAACATGTGTACCAAGTTTCATAATCATTCAGTGACAGCTGACAACTGCAGTAAACTTACCATGTACATGTATACATGTAGAGGCCTACATGTACAATTTACGTAAACAGAAAACTCATTCATTTGCCATAATTTGGAGAAAAATTAATATTTCTTCTCAAAAATAGCACAGGTACATCCTCTAATCATAAGAAACATGTGTACCAAGTTTCATAATCATCCAATGACAGCTGACAACTGCAACAAACCTTCTAGGTACAGATGTACATGTGCACTTCAGCTAAATGCAAAACTCTATCATAGGGATTTTAACATTGGAGCACCCCAGGGGTAGTACCCCCAGGTGGCATGATACCCACCCCCCATATTTTTTTTATTTTTTTAAATATTTTTTTCTAATTTTTCTAGATTTTTTTTTAATTTGCTAAATCAAAAACCTTATCATTTCCAGGCAGGGAACACCGACACCGACGACGACATCCTCTTTCCCCCCTCACAATATCTCCCCTTTACTTTGTAAGGCGAGATAAAAACTAAAACTAACTGGTTAGTTAAAAGAAAATGGTCTTGAATTCAATGTCTTTACCGTTACAAATTTGTCTTTTCTGTTACCACCTGAAAATAACATAGGCTAGAATGGGAAAAACTTTTCTAGCCATTTTCGGGGGTTAAGTCGGGGGTTAAGTACCGTGACTCTAGCTTGGCTGATAGGAAAACAGTCTTTGTGGCATACAAGGTCTTGAATAATTCCATTTGGTGGCAAACTGCACAAATTGAATGTTAGATTTGTCTTTACCGTTACTTGTAAATTTTCATGAAAATGGTCAAACTACACCGTTGTTTTAGATTTTTGATTGAATGCCGACTGTTAAAGGCCCATTCTCACGGTGCGATTTGTAGTAACAACTTGTATCATACAACTCAGTTGCATCGTGAGAACACTCGTACGATTTAAGTCGTATGAAATAGAACAGGTCCTAATTCATGCAATTAGTTGCATGCTACAAATCGGGGATTCCCCCGCCAAGTTGTTACTACAAATCGCATCGTGAGAATGGGCCTTAACAAAGATGGAAAATGTTCCTCGAGCGATGATGTAAGAGGGAGCCTCGCTGTCAAAATAGTGACATGCTCTCACTTGCGTGAAGTCTTGATCTCGCTATCCCGAAGGCACGAGAATGATCAAATCCTTGCTGGAAATACTGACAAAATGAGCATTATGTGGAGAGAGACTTTGTGACATGAAATAAAATTCGAAACAATGCAAAACTACAAAATGTGTTGTTCAAGTTGTTGTTGTTGTTTGTAAATACAAATTGCAATAATTTTAGCCCACTGGATTGGCGACTAATTATTAAGAAAACGTCTACATCAACTGTCATCAATATTATAACTTATATTAACTTGTATTACAAATATTTTTCACCTCATTATCCCCATCAAGAGGGATTAAACGATATTTCTTGAGGTTTTCACCCTGTCGAACAAGACAGGGAATCACTTTCGTCTCCATTTTCAATTCGCGGTGCAGCAAAAACTCAGACCATGTAAATGTGGATTCGGACTATAATCAAATCAGACGCTAAGCTCCCACATTCAACAGGCCGCTGAATATTACCCCGTTTAAAGATCATCACGGTAAAGCACTACTCGTATAAAGCTATTTCAATACAAAAAATGTCTTGTTTTAATCATGGTATGTGGCGACCTAATTCATTTTCTTGTTTCTCATTTCTTTTTGGTTTAATTCAGAAATTCAGAAATATATAAAGATCTTAACTAAGAAATGTACCGTGAAATTTAAATAATTTGAGTTGCTGGATAGCCAAGTTGACATGGCTTCGTTCGTCCGGGATCCAGGGCATTTCCCCCAGTGGACATTTCCCCCATGGACATTTCCCCCATGGACATTTCCCCCAGTGGGCATTTCCCCCAGTGGACATTTCCCCCAGTGGGTATTTCCCCCACCCTATATTTTTAGGTTATTTTGAGGCTAATATAACATAATTTTCAAATAATTTGGCAAAAACTAAATTGTTTATATTATATATTATATTTTTTACCTCAACTTTCACTGTAGTTCTCATCAAATGGCTTCTCTCAGCAGAGATAATCCTCACAACTTGAAAGGTGCTCAAGTTCAGAACTCCTCACACCTAACCTATTGTTTCTAAATAATAATCTTTTATTCATTCTCTGTAATCCTCACACCTATATTTTTATTCTTTTATTTTTATTTGAAGTCTGATTAAGAACCATAATACAAGGTTAATCCCTCACAACATCAATTGTTATCTTTACCCAGTCTGTTGCTTGAGTTTACTCAATCAGTGGCATGCAGTATATGCAGTTCATTTATCATAAACATATGTGGAAATCCATATATATATATATATAGAAAATAAAAAATATACAAAAATTGATGTCATTGACAAATTATTTGAAAACTATGTTCAAGCCTCAAAATAACCTGAAAATATAAGGTGGGGGAAATGTCCACTGGGGGAAATGTCCACTGGGGGAAATGCCCACTGGGGGGAATGTCCATGGGGGAAATGTCCACTGGGGGAAATGTCCGTACCCCGTTCGTCCTAAAGGAACGAACGAAGCCATGTCAACTTGGCTAGTTACTGGACCGCGAAATCCGTATGGGAAGCGACCCTTGAGCTATAATTTCAATCAATATTCAATAATAGGACATAGCATGTATGTAAAGTTCATATTAGGAAATGTTAAATTTGTCAGTAAAATTTGATTTTTATTTGGGGGCGAGTTGACTCAAGGTTGGGGACGAGTTGACTCAAAGTTGGGGACGACTTGACTGAAGTTGGGAACGAGTTGGTTTGTGGACGAAGTGACCTGATCCCAATTCAGAATGATGAATTTGGGGGAATTAAAAAGGGATCTTTTAACCGCAGGGGCCATTATCACGACCTAAATAATTGGAGAATTTTCAACATAGGGCTCAATGAAGAGTAGCGGGTTTTATCCAAAAATATTTTATCACACGCAACATTCCCCATTTTAATTACCGCGAGTCATCGCAGATCCTATATATTTACGAATAGCAGTCAGTGTTTACTTGGAGATTTTGGATTGCTGTGCACTTCACATATTTATGTCATATTTTGCTTTAAGTTTGACTGAAAATATTTCCACTGGCTTAACTGAGTTCACTTGAATTTAACCGATGGATAAAAGAGTCTGAATTCAGTCTAGCTCCAAGAAGACCTTGGAAGTGGTCAGATAGAGAGTTTCTTTCATATATTTTGAAGTACCATAATGATTTTGGGAAAGTATTTAAAACCAAACTTTATCATTTAGGGGAGATGGGAATGCCACACTGCCTGGACCCAACCCCACTCCTTCCCATCCCGTCTAACGTAAATCCTTATGATTAATATGCCTGATATTTGTAAGGGATGTAAATGGACTGGTTGTGGTTCCGGTCCCGAAAACGGCCGCTTCCGATCGTCCTTTAAGTGTGCATTTTTTAACATCCTGCAAAAATTAGAATGGTCATGTGATATATCATGTGATTCGTTCTTCGCCATAACTTTGGTGTGGGGAAAGTGACATTTGGACATTAAATTAACCTCAACATGTCAGGAAAAGAACGTCTTAATGTCTTCCCTTCTCGGATGTAAGTATGATTATGTACTATTTGTCTTCTCCCCGAAATTAAAATACAGAATAGCGGAACAATTTGTTATTCATTGCGAATCAATGCAAGCTGCACAGCACAGACTTAGTGACACAGTCGGTGCTTGTTGCCGACACAGGCATGTGTCGAACGAATCAAGTACGGTAGTTCAAAACAAGTAATCGACCATTTATAACCACTGATTTTACATGGCTAAAAGTGACAAAGTACTATTCTCCATAAAAGCATTAACAGCTAAACATAAGAAATAATAAGCAATTTATGGAAAGAGCAACAACATATTTATTGCTGGCCTAAAGGATTTTAAAATTGCAGCGACCAAATTAGCAATCTGCATACGGTACCATATAAGATGATTGGGTGATTAGTTCATTAAACAGTGAACACAAATACATAGGGATGAGCATGAGCATGTCGTGGCCGAGTGATTAGGGTGTTTGACTGACCCGGAGTGCTACAGCTGGTGTGGGTTCGCGCCTCGCCAGTGACCTCTTACATATATACTCGCCTATTCACAAGGCGCTGGACTGATTCGGTGTCCGGGGTAAAATGGGCTGATGGTGGAACTAGTTGCTACGCTAGACCTTCGCCAGCGGAGCTACTTGGGGAATAAAGTACCTGGGTGTCTTTCAGTGACCGCTATATAAATCCACTCACAGTAGTACATCGCATACACCGCTAAGAAGCTCACATGGTTAGACTATCACAGCACTTTCAGGATGGTAGTTCGTCCAAATTGTAGAAATGTATAAATGTACTTTCAGGATAGTAGTTCGTCCAATTGTAGAATTGTATAATAAATGTTCACTTCACAGCACGATAGTTGAGCTACATGTATAAAAAAAAAATGTTGAGTGGTTCCTAATTGATTGATTGTATATTAATATGTACTCCGTAAGGAGGTGCCTCTCTCAAAGGAGAAAATTACGAACCGAACTTGAACTTGATGCCAGCGGGGTACAGACATTTCCTCCAGTGGACTTTTCCCCCAATGGACATTTTTCCTGCCATATATATTTTAGGTTATTTTGAACATTACCGTACTGGGGGAATTGCCCTGGATTCATCTTGTTTTTTGTGAACAAGGGTATCACAAATGGCCCAAACGTCATAGCTAGACATATATACATAAAAATGTATTACCGGTACCAGACCATTTTCAGGAGTATCCACCTGGATGCCTGTAAGCATTGATAATGGCCTTGTGGGCAAGCTTATCCATGAAGATATCAAGTTGAGATGATGAAGAATGTACAAACATAACCTACATAATTTCTATGATTAGTGTGGTAAATTTTCTGTAAGTATAAGTGGCCTAATTTGTTAGGATGCAGAATCAGAAAATTGTGCTGATATTAATGGTTTGCTACTTTTCCTCCTATCTAATTCTCTACGAGTATTAAATACACATTGAGAAACATAGCCAAAAGTGTGTGCATACCCTTGATGTAAGCACAGACAAGTGGTTCAAATGCACCACTGATGTGCGAACAGGAGCATGAATGCTGCACATGTTCCTGGTTTAAACAGAATTACTACACAGGTTCTTGTTGCTTCAATGCATTTTGCTGAGAAGCAACAGGAACTTGATAATGTGATGTATAGCACTGTAATATCACTTGTCTTTATTGCACCATGTAGGCCTACACGTCCTGGCTGTATCCTGTGTGCAGTTGCTGTCCAGCAGTGTTTTATTGGTGGATGAAGGGTGTCTGGTTCCATGCTGCTTCAAGGATTTCTTCTTTAAAGTAGCAGAAACGCAAAGTTCTGGGCTGGGTGGTGCTTACATGTACATGTAGTTGGTTCATCGCGATATGACTGAAACAATGTTGAAAGCAACATTAAATCCTCACTCACTACTATACAGAGGGGCTACATATTCCACTGATATTATAGACAGAAGTCAAACACAGGTCTTACATAAATGTTTTGTTTAATAAAACAGCTTCACTAGAACTTGTGTGTTATTTACTATATTTCAGGGCTATGGCCATCATGAAGGCCAGACTGAAGGGTGCACAGAAAGGACATAGTTTACTGAAGAAGAAAGCAGATGCCCTAACTCTGAAATTTCGTCAAATTCTAAAAAAAATCATAGAGGTATGGTTGATTTCATTTATCATGTTTATCATCTTAATATTTGCAGTCCCGTCATCATTTGAAAACAACTTTGTTGTGTTCCCATAAATCAGTTTTTGTTGGTGGTGGTCATTTCTTAGAATCCTGCATTTTTTGGGGACTTGAGTGATCTGAAGCCTAATGTGGTTGATTGTAATGATGTTGTAATTTGTTAGTCAGGAGATGACAATTTATCTACCTGTACCAATTATCATAATTATTGACATCATTGTGAAATTAGCTTCAAGGTTTCAATGTATGTAGAAATTAGTATCTCATTCATGGTGAAAGTCATAATGCCAGATTATTGATATAACTGAAGTTAATCATTAGACAATACTATAGATTTGGCTCAATAGCAGCATGCCTGCCAGGCATTTATGCAGGACTCCCAAGATGAATTTTTGTGGTTTGTACTTTGAATGATAACTGGACCATTTTCAACCTGGAGTTGCCAGAATTATCATCAAAGTAATTATAATGGTCCTTACTTAATAGTAGGAGAATTTGTTGCAGATTTACACTATTTATCAGTTAAAAATCTTCCCCGTGCTTTAGGAAAAGGAAAAAGAGCAAAAGTACGAACAACAAATCCATGCCACTGACAGGACCGAATCAACATGATCAAGGGTCAATACATTATCAGGGCCAAATGTCAGTGGATTTATATATATATTAGGAGTCCAGCATTGGAGATTATGTTGAGGTTTAGTTTCCACCTGCTCGGCATGCTTTTCAGTTGTATATTTGTTTTCTATCTTTCCCAGACTAAAATTATGATGGGAGATGTGATGAAAGAAGCTTCATTTTCGTTAGCAGAGGCCAAATTTACTACTGGAGATTTTAACTATATGGTTCTACAAAATGTAAATAAAGCTCAGATCAAGATTAGATCAAGAAAGGAGAATGTAGCAGGTAAGACCATCTCTCTTGTCTTTATCATTCAATATGCTGTTCTTAGCAAATCTGTTTTGGAGAGTGGGTTATGGGGAAATTTATATGCAGTGTTACCAGAAATGTACCTAGCTGGCATGCCTCCTCCATATTTGTCATGTCTGCAACACAAAGGTTTGGGGGCTGTAGGTAAGTCTTAGTATACAATACAATACAATACAATATTTATTTATCCTCAGAATTACAATATGGTAACGCTAGCGGACAGGAGCTAATATATCTGAGCTACATGTAAATAATAAAATATAATTAAAAAATAACAGTGAATAAAAATATTTACAGTTGTTATATGCTGTATCAGAAATATTAAACATTCTGCTACATGTATAAGAGGTACATGTACAATTCAGTAATGGATCTTAGCAATTCTAGCTGATTGCCAGTGCAATTATGAGCAATATGTTAAAAAACAAGAGAGAAAATCTTTAAGTTGGCATTCATATACATGAATAAATCATACATGATGGGTGTTTCTTTGATTAGGTGTTACCGTTTGTGTGACATCCATGACAAAATATCAACCTACTTTTTTCACAAAATATTTCTTTTCTATAGATTAACTGATTGTTGAGGTTCATCAATAAATTTGTTTAAAGATAATGCCTCACCTGATTCAAAAGAAATAATCTAGTTTTATCATGCATGTTGAACTTGGTGTTGGACGAACGAGGACAGACAAAAATGAAGTTTTATGCATTTTCTCCATGATTCCTAAACATATTTATTGGTCATTGCTTTCCTAGCCCAAAAGTATCCCAAGTCTTAGAAATAAATATATCATTTAACTGTGAATGCTCCTTTAGATCATAATTATGTCCAACATAAAATAATGTGTCGGACAAACGGAGACAGGAAAGTAGCCTAAAATATCTAATTTCCTCTATTCCAGCATGAATTGATTCTAAAAGTTAGCTAGATGTGGAAAAATAAGTAAATACTTAAGAAAACTGTGTTCAAGTCTGTAATTGTTACTCACAAACGTTTAAACTGCCAAATAGTGTTGGACAAACGAGAGACAGACAGTGTCGGACAAACAGAGGACAGACAGTGTTGGACAAACAGAAGGCGGACAGCGTTATAATGGGAATTGCATCCTATTTGAATGCCTCAGAATATTTTCAGCTAGATAATAATTCATATAAAGTTGTTAACTGAGATTTGCCACTGAGAATGATAAAGGAAATCCATCTATTCCCCTGGTTCAACAAAAGTTGTCTTATGTTAGTCCAACTTGTCTGTCTTATGTTAGTCCAACCTGTCTGTCTTATATTAGTCCAACATGTCTGTCTTCTGTTAGTCCAACCAACATAAATTGGCGATGTTCTGTATTCTTTTTGACAAAAAGATTGGTAATGTTTTTAAATGATTTGCAAATGACAAAATTCATGTTCATGAATGCCAGATGATAAGTCAATTTGTCTCTCAACAGCTTGAACACTGTTTTATATGAGCATCAGGTGTCGCCTGTAACACAAATTTGGTTCGTCCAACACAAGGACAGACACATTTATTTTTAAGTCTGTGAGTTCTCAGGTTAACATTAACAAAGTATTACCCATAAGTGATGTCAATGGACAAAGTCAGATGGCATTGAACATTTGTCATTATTGAGCCATGCAATATTTGGAGAATTAGACCACTTTGTGGTCGGACGAACATAGGACAGACAATATTAACTTGATTATTAAAATGTATTTTTTCTTCAACCCAACTAAGGTAGATCAAATTTGACTCACTTCAGTTACAAATACAAGCATCATCAACATTTGGAATTGGTAGTAATTTGTCCATCTGGTTCAACAGTTTTCCAGCATAAAGATGCCATGGCCAGAGAGGACAGACAATGTTAGTCCGACCAGAAATATTAAAGAAATCATATTTTTTCGATAAATGAGTTGATATGAACATTAAATTGTACATAGAAACATAGTTTTGGTATGAATTTTGTGTGATCACCACTAAACATTTATTCAACCGAATGTTTGATGGCAAATAACACAATCAAAAGGTAGTATGATAAAAGCATGTCACAGTCAAAATGCAAGAAAACAGCCCATTATGATTAGATTTTAATCTTTTTTAGTAATTAACTTTCACAACTGCCTTCCGTATTATAGAATGTATCTGAATAGTTGTCAAAGTAAGTTGTGGAACCATATTTATTGTTCTCTCCTCAAAATTTATAGCACAAAAATCTGATGGAAATAGGGCTTGCATTTACCATTAAATGGTAGCACCTTAGCAAAGAAACAACCTGATGTGATAATTATCATCTTTCCATTAGATGTCCAGTCACCTTCTTGTGCACGTATGTAATTTGGTCTGTCACAGGTTTTCCCTTTTTTTCTCTGTAATTTCTCTGTGATGCCACATCAGAAATGATTTAAATAGCTTGGCTTTTTGTAAAATACTTGTTTGCCCATTGACTTGACAGCCATTGATATTGTTTCATTGCAGGTGTAACATTACCAGTATTTGAACATTACCAGGATGGCTCAGACAGTAAGTCCACTAGATACTGCGTGCTAGAAAATTCTGTACATTTAACATTGAATCATTTGGTCAGCCCTCAGATTACATGTAAACCATTCATCCATTATTATTTTATCGACTCATGATGAATCATTTGGTCAGCCATCAGATTACATGTAAATCATTCATCCATTATTATTTTATCGACTCATGATGAATCATTTGGTCAGCCCTCTGATTACATGTAAATCGTTCATCCATTACTATTGTATCAGCTCACAATGAATCATTTGGTCAGCCCTCTGATTACATGTAAATCGTTCATCCATTATTACTGAATCAGCCCATGATGAATCATTTAGGCAGCCCTCTGATAAATCATTCATCCATTATTATTTATCAGCTCACGATGAATCATTTAGTCAGCCCTCTGATTACATGTAAATCGTTCATCCATTATTATTGACTCGGCCCATGATGAATCATTTGATCAGCCCTCCAATTACATGTAAATCGTTCATCCATTATTATTGAATGAGCCCCTGATGAATCATTTGGTCAGCCCTCCGATTACACGTAAATCGTTCATCCATTATTATTGAATCGGCCCATGATGAATCATTTGATCAGCCCTCCAATTACATGTAAATCGTTCATCCATTATTATTGAATCGGCCCATGATGAATCATTTGGTCAGCCCTCCAATTACATGTAAATCGTTCATCCATTATTATTGAATAGGCCCATGATGAATCATTTGGTCAGCCCTCCGATTACACATAAACCGTTCATCCATTATTATTATTGAATCGGCCCATGATGAATCATTTGGTCAGCCCTTCAATTACATGTAAATCGTTCATCCATTATTATTTTATCAGCTCACGATGAATCATTTGGTCAGCTATCAGATTACATGTAAACCATTCATCCATTATTATTTATCAGCTCATGATGAATCATTTGGTCAGCCCTCTGATTACTAGTAAATCATTCATCCATTATTATTGAATCGGCCCATGATGAATCATTTGATCAGCCCTCCGATTACATGTAAATCGTTCATCCATTATTATTGAATCGGCCCATGATGAATCATTTGGTCAGCCCTCCGATTACATGTAAATCATTCATCTATTATTATTGAATTGGCCCATGATGAATCATTTGATCAGCCCTCCAATTACATGTAAATCGTTCATCCATTATTATTGAATCGGCCCATGATGAATCATTTGGTCAGCCCTCCGATTACACGTAAACCGTTCATCAATTATTATTATTGAATCGGCCCATGATGAATCATTTGATCAGCCCTCCAATTACATGTAAATCGTTCATCCATTATTATTGAATAGGCCCATGATGAATCATTTGGTCAGCCCTCCGATTACACGTAAACCGTTCGTCCATTATTATTATTGAATCGGCCCATGATGAATCATTTGGTCAGCCCTCCAATTACATGTAAATCGTTCATCCATTATTATTGAATCGGCCCATGATGAATCATTTGGTCAGCCCTCCGATTACACGTAAATCGTTCATCCATTATTATTGAATCGGCCCATGATGAATCATTTGGTCAGCCCTCCAATTACATGTAAATCGTTCATCCATTATTATTGAATAGGCCCATGATGAATCATTTGGTCAGCTCTCCGATTACACGTAAACCGTTCATCCATTATTATTATTGTATCAGCCCATGATGAATCATTTGGTCAGTCCTCCAATTACATGTAAATCGTTCATCCATTATTATTTTATCAGCTCACGATGAATCATTTGGTCAGCTATCAGATTACATGGAAACCATTCATCCATTATTATTTATCAGCTCACGATGAATCATTTGGTCAGCCCTCTGAGTACTCCTAAATCGTTATCCATTATTATTTAATCGGCCCATGATGAATCATTTGGTCAGCCCTCCGATTACATATAAATCGTTCATCCATTATTATTGAATCGGCCCATGATGAATCATTTAGTCAGCCCTCCGATTACTTGTAAATCGTTCATCCATTATTATTGAATCGGCCCATGATGAATCATTTGATCAGCCCTCCAATTACATGTAAATCGTTCATCCATTATTATTGAATCGGCCCATGATGAATCATTTGGTCAGCCCTCCAATTACATGTAAATCGTTCATCCATTATTATTGAATAGGCCCATGATGAATCATTTGATCAGCCCTCCGATTACACGTAAACCGTTCATCCATTATTATTATTATTGAATCGGCCCATGATGAATCATTTGGTCAGCCCTCCAATTACATGTAAATCGGTCATCCATTATTATTGAATCGGCCCATGATGAATCATTTGGTCAGCCCTCCGATTACACGTAAATCGTTCATCCATTATTATTGAATTGGCCCATGATGAATCATTTGGTCAGCCCTCCAATTACATGTAAATCGTTCATCCATTGTTATTGAATAGGCCCATGATGAATCATTTGGTCAGCCCTCCGATTACACGTAAACCGTTCATCCATTATTATTATTGTATCAGCCCATGATGAATCATTTGGTCAGCCCTCCAATTAGATGTAAATCGTTCATCCATTATTATTTTATCAGCTCACGATGAATCATTTGGTCAGCTATCAGATTACATGTAAACCATTCATCCATTATTATTTATCAGCTCACGATGAATCATTTGGTCAGCCCTCTGATTACTCCTAAATCGTTCATCCATTATTATTTAATCGGCCCATGATGAATCATTTGGTCAGCCCTCCGATTACATTTAAATCGTTCATCCATTATTATTGAATTGGCCCATGATGAATCATTTGGTCAGCCCTCCGATTACACGTAAATCGTTCATCCATTATTATTGAATCGGTCCATGATGAATCATTTGGTCAGCCCTCCAATTACATGTAAATCGTTCATCCATTATTATTGAATCGGCCCATGATGAATCATTTGGTCAGCCCTCCGATTACACGTAAACCGTTCATCCATTATTATTATTGAATCGGCCCATGATGAATCATTTGGTCAGCCCTACAATTACATGTAAATCGTTCATCCATTATTATTGAATCGGGCCATGATGAATCATTTGGTCAGCCCTCTGGTTACATGTAAATCGTTCATCCATTATTATTGAATCGGCCCATGATGAATCATTTGGTCAGCCCTCCGATTACACGTAAATCGTTCATCCATTATTATTGAATCGGCCCATGATGAATCATTTGGTCAGCCCTCCAATTACATGTAAATCGTTCATCCATTATTATTGAATAGGCCCATGATGAATCATTTGGTCAGCTCTCCGATTACACGTAAACCGTTCATCCATTATTATTATTGTATCAGCCCATGATGAATCATTTGGTCAGTCCTCCAATTACATGTAAATCGTTCATCCATTATTATTTTATCAGCTCACGATGAATCATTTGGTCAGCTATCAGATTACATGGAAACCATTCATCCATTATTATTTATCAGCTCACGATGAATCATTTGGTCAGCCCTCTGGTTACATGTAAATCGTTCATCCATTATTATTGAATCGGCCCATGATGAATCATTTAGTCAGCCCTCTGATTACTCGTAAATCGTTCATCTATTATTATTGAATGAGCCCCTGATGAATCATTTGGTCAGCCCTCCGATTACATGTAAATCGTTCATCCATTATTATTGAATCGGCCCATGATGAATCATTTAGTCAGCCCTCTGATTACTCGTAAATCGTTCATCTATTATTATTGAATGAGCCCCTGATGAATCATTTGGTCAGCCCTCCGATTACATGTAAATCGTTCATCCATTATTATTGAATCGGGGCCCACGATGAATCATTTGGTCAGCCCTCCGATTACACGTAAATTGTTAATCCATTATTATTGAATCGGCCCATGATGAATCATTTAGTCAGCCCTCCGATTACTTGTAAATCGTTCATCCATTATTATTGAATCGGCCCATGATGAATCATTTGATCAGCCCTCCAATTACAAGTAAATCGTTCATCCATTATTATTGAATAGGCCCATGATGAATCATTTGATCAGCCCTCCGATTACACGTAAACCGTTCATCCATTATTATTATTGAATCGGCCCATGATGAATCATTTGGTCAGCCCTCCAATTACATGTAAATCGTTCATCCATTATTATTTTATCAGCTCACGATGAATCATTTGGTCAGCTATCAGATTACATGTAAACCATTCATCCATTATTATTTATCAGGTCACGAATCATTTGGTCAGCCCTCTGATTACTCGTAAATCGTTCATCCATTATTATTGAATCGGCCCATGATGAATCATTTGGTCAGCCCTCCGATTACATGTAAATCGTTCATCCATTATTATTGAATCGGCCCATGATGAATCATTTGGTCAGCCCTCCCGCTTACACGTAAATAGTTCATCCATTATTATTGAATCGGCCCATGACGAATCATTTGGTCAGCCCTCCAATTACATGTAAATCGTTCATCCATTATTATTGAATCGGCCCATGATGAATCATTTGGTCAGGCCTCCGATTACACGTAAACCGTTCATCCATTATTATTATTGAATCGGCCCATGATGAATCATTTGGTCAGCCCTCCAATTACATGTAAATCGTTCATCCATTATTATTGAATAGGCCCATGATGAATCATTTGGTCAGCCCTCCGATTACACGTAAACCGTTCATCCATTATTATTATTGAATCGGCCCATGACGAATCATTTGGTCAGCCCTCCAATTACATGTAAATCGTTCATCCATTATTATTGAATCAGGCCATGATGAATCGTTTGGTCAGCCCTCTGGTTACATGTAAATCGTTCATCCATTATTATTGAATCGGCCCATGATGAATCATTTAGTCAGCCCTCCAATTACATGTAAATCGTTCATCCATTATTATTGAATCGGGCCATGATGAATCATTTAGTCAGCCGTCTGATTACTTGTAAATTGTTCGTCTATTATTATTGAATCGGCCCATGATGAATCATTTGGTCAGATTATTATTGAATCGGGGCCTACGATGAATCATTTGGTCAGCCCTTCGATTACACGTAAATTGTTCATCCATTATTATTGAATCGGCCCATGATGAATCATTTAGTCAGCCCTCCGATTACATGTAAATCGTTCATCCATTATTATTGAATTGGCCCATGATGAATCATTTGATCAGCCCTCCAATTACATGTAAATCGTTCATCCATTATTATTGAATCGGCCCATGATGAATCATTTGGTCAGCCCTCCAATTACATGTAAATCGTTCATCCATTATTATTTTATCAGCTCACGATGAATCATTTGGTCAGCCATCAGATTACATGTAAACCATTCATCCATTATTATTTATCAGCTCACGATGAATCATTTGGTCAGCCCTCTGATTACTCGTAAATCATTCATCCATTATTATCGAATCGGCCCATGATGAATCATTTGGTCAGCCCTCCGATTACATGTAAATCGTTCATCCATTATTATTGAATCGGCCCATGATGAATCATTTGGTCAGCCCTCCCGATTACACGTAAATCGTTCATCCATTATTATTGAATCGGCCCATGATGAATCATTTGGTCAGCCCTCTGGTTACATGTAAATCGTTTATCCATTATTATTGGATCGGCCCATGATGAATCATTTAGTGAGCCCTCTGATTACTCGTAAATCGTTCATCTATTATTATTGAATAGGCCCCTGATGAATCATTTGGTCAGCCCTCCGATTACATGTAAATCGTTCATCCAGTATTATTGAATCGGCCCATGATGAATCATTTGATCAGCCCTCCTGATTACACGTAAATCGTTCATCCATTATTATTAAATCGGCCCATGATGAATCATTTGGTCAGCCCTCCAATTACATGTAAATCGTTCATCCATTATTATTGAATCGGGCCATGATGAATCATTTGGTCAGCCCTCTGGTTACATGTAAATCGTTCATCCATTATTATTGAATGGCCCATGATGAATCATTTGGTCAGCCCTCCGATTACACGTAAATCGTTCATCCATTATTATTGAATCGGCCCATGATGAATCATTTGGTCAGCCCTCCAATTACATGTAAATCGTTCATCCATTCTTATTGAATAGGCCCATGATGAATCATTTGGTCAGCCCTCCGATTACACGTAAACCGTTCATCCATTATTATTGTTGTATCAGCCCATGATGAATCATTTGGTCAGCCCTCCAATTACATGTAAATCGTTCATCCATTATTATTTTATCAGCTCACGATGAATCATTTGGTCAGCCCTCTGATTACTCGTAAATCATTCATCCATTATTATCGAATCGGCCCATGATGAATCATTTGGTCAGCCCTCCGATTACACGTAAATTGTTCATCCATTATTATTGAATCGGCCCATGATGAATCATTTAGTCAGCCCTCCGATTACATGTAAATCGTTCATCCATTATTATTGAATCGGCCCATGATGAATCATTTGATCAGCCCTCCAATTACATGTAAATCGTTCATCCATTATTATTGAATCAGCTCACGATGAATCATTTGGTCAGCCATCAGATTACATGTAAACCATTCATCCATTATTATTTATCAGCTCACGATGAATCATTTGGTCAGCCCTCTGATTACACGTAAACCGTTCATCCATTATTATTATTGAATCGGCCCATGATGAATCATTCGGTCAGCCCTCCAATTACATGTAAATCGTTCATCCATTATTATTTTATCAGCTCACGATGAATCATTTGGTCAGCTATCAGATTACATGTAAACCATTCATCCATTATTATTTATCAGCTCACGATGAATCATTTGGTCAGCCCTCTGATTACTCGTAAATCGTTCATCCATTATTATTGAATCGGCCCATGATGAATCATTTAGTCAGCCCTCTGATTACTTGTAAATCGTTCATCTATTATTATTGAATAGGCCCCTGATGAATCATTTGGTCAGCCGTCCGATTACATGTAAATCGTTCATCCATTATTATTGAATCGGGGCCCATGATGAATCATTTCTTCAGCCCTCCGATTACACATAAATTGTTCATCCATTATTATTGAATCGGCCCATGATGAATCATTTAGTCAGCCCTCCAATTACATGTAAATCGTTCATCCATTATTATTGAATCGGGGCCCATGATGAATCATTTCTTCAGCCCTCCGATTACACATAAATTGTTCATCCATTATTATTGAATCGGCCCATGATGAATCATTTAGTCAGCCCTCCAATTACATGTAAATCGTTCATCCATTATTATTGAATCGGCCCATGATGAATCATTTCTTCAGCCCTCCGATTACACATAAATTGTTCATCCATTATTATTGAATCGGCCCATGATGAATCATTTAGTCAGCCCTCCAATTACATGTAAATCGTTCATCCATTATTATTGAATCGGCCCATGGTGAATCATTTCTTCAGCCCTCCGATTACACATAAATTGTTCATCCATTATTATTGAATCGGCCCATGATGAATCATTTGATCAGCCCTCTGATTACATGTAAATCGTTCATCCATTATTATTTTTATAATTTGATCAACTGTTCTTCTTGATAAGTTTGATCATCAATTGTCTAGTGGAATAAAAAAACATAAAAACATTCTTCACTATAGATCAACATGTAGTCACAAATATCCTTCATCCTTATGTTTGATGTTTAATGTTCTGTGCATGTCACAAAGAAAAGAAAGATTTTTTTTGACAAATAATTTAAAAAACCACCAAATATAATATGTTTTTCCCCCCCAATTCAGGTTATGAATTGACAGGGTTGTCGAGGGGTGGACAACAGATAGACAAATTAAAGAAGAACTACCAGAGGGCAGTACAATTACTAGTGGAACTGGCCTCCCTGCAGACATCATTTGTCACCCTGGATGAGGTCATCAAGATCACCAATAGGAGGGTCAATGCTATTGAACATGGTATGATAACACTGTCCCTAGCAGATATATGGTCAGTCAAACGAAATTCTAGAGCTGTGAATTACAGCAGACAATGAGTCTACTTATTAACCTTTTCATACATATATGTGGGGCACATATCATACAAATTTCTGAAATTGTTAATATATATATACTTTCTACTCTCATTTCCCCAACAATCTTCTCTGTAACTACCCATATACGATATATTTATCTTCCCTCTACTGGTACCATCAATTGTCCATCAATGGACATATATCTGAAACAGACCCCTGCTGAGAAGAGATGGTATATTCCTTCACAGACCTCAATGTTGAAGTATTTTAGAGTTCTGTTCATATTTGTAAGTAACACTGGCGTCGTATTTTTCCATTCACTATCACATACTGGGTGGGTGGTCAGAATTTGAAATAATACAGTATTGACACTGTTGTATATTGTCAGTGATCATCCCGAGAATTGAGAGAACACTTTCATACATCACAACAGAACTGGATGAGAGAGAAAGAGAGGAGTTCTACAGGTAATAGCACAGTTCATGATGAGGTAGTAGGGTAAACACTATAATAATTCAGTCACAGGAAATACATTCTCCCCTCAAAATATTGAAGTCATTAAATTTATTGGAATGTCAAGTTGGTGAAATGATACGCCAGCCTTCTGAAGGACCTTATATCTAGTAGTCTTCCTACATTAGAGCATTTACTGTACTTGCTGTTTCTGTTAATCATACACAGACTGTATGCATAATTCAACTAAAGCGACCATTCATGTGGAAAGGTTAATTCAGCCCTCTTTACTGTTAAACAAGTCAAAGAGGAATACCTCTCTAAAATGGTCGGTAACAAAATTAGTGTTTTGCTTAATAACTTTCAATTTATTCATTTTTATACCACTTCAAACTCTTCAGGCAACTTAGCTTATATTGTTACATGTGGTAACAGTGGTTTCACAATGAAAGTGTGCATAGTCTATTTAAGAAATTATTCCTTGTTTACTGTGGTAGAACACCTAGAATAGATCGGACTGTGGTCACGAAATCCATAGGCACGGCAAACAGCACAATGTGGAGATGTTTCCTGAAAAGAAAGATATTCTCGTGTATTTAAAATTGGATTAACACCCCTATATCCGACAAAAAATGCTTTGGCCTGCCGATTATTCAAAGCAAGCAACACCTGTAAGTCGCGTGCCTGAAATCGACATGGGTTGGAGAGTCCACAGTATGACAGCTATAGGGGCGTGCTAAAATGCCATTAACGATCAAACTGATGCAAGCATGACCCTTGGTTTTAAAATACATGCAAAATTCTCCCGTCATCCAGTGATTGGATTGTGTATCTATCTTACATTCAAAAAGGTTTAGTGACTGTTTTCCAACTTTAATTGGCTCCATAATGTACGACAACAAGATATACAGGCAGACGATAAATTTTGATATCCATTTCAATCCTATTCCCCTCCTGGGCGAGTTCAACTGGACACGAGAAGAAAATTATGACGTCATATAATCCACACCGATTGGTCGTGAGGTAGGATCTATTGGAATTAGATCCCACCTGGGCTTCCTTCTTTACATTACATGATGTTATTTGGTAAAACACATGGTGTGTGGTAAAATATTTAATAGAGAAAAAAACTTGTCTATTATTATGTGAATTAGATAGACGAAAATTTGTTTTTTAACACCATCCGATGCAGAAAAATATGTCCATGGTCGCTTATGGGGGGTGGCTCTTTAATTTGATATATCTTGACTTAACATTTTTATCTCCATTTTAGAGAGGTAGTTCTCCCTAACCTGTCAAAGGGGATGTGCATGTGTGCGCCCATGCCACTGAGTAATACAATTAAAGGAACCATGCTGAGTAGTGATATGATCTTAGACATCATGCTATGTGACTGTGGAGGGCGGGGGGGGGGGGGGAATAATGCATTCATCCTATGGGTAATGTGCTAGTTCATTCCAAAAGTATAATTTTGAAGCCCAACTTACTTGACTTGGGCATTTCCTTTGGAGACACCTTGGAGTGAGTTACAAGTAGAACAGGAGAATCAGTGTATCAGCTATACTATAGAGGGTGAAAGCTGTCACATTATTCAGATCTAATTTGGGATTGGAATTGGAGAGATTACCTTATCCAGATCTGGCTAATCTTACAATAGTTGATATCTATTCTGATTTAAACAAGTAACTTCTTAAAAAAAAATACTGTAAAACAGTCCAGGACAAATATTGCTAGATGTATTACTGAGTCACTCTGTAACATGTTCTTTGTAGGTTGAAGAAAGTCCAAGAAAAGAAGAAGAAAGTTAGAGACCAAAAGGAGAAAGATGCAGCAGAAAGAAAGCTACAAGGCCTCCAAATGGCTGACCCTGCAAACTTGTTAGAGGATGACCATGATGAAGATATGCTATTTAACGACTGATGTGTGCATATAATAATGAAGTCTCATACATCTATGAGGGTTAATCCCACACAGATAGGGCTTACGTTATTCGTAATAATGTCATCTCTAGGATTATTCACTACTACATGTATCTGGACACTCTTAGACATAGAGCAGCTGATATGGTATGAGGTATCAGCTCATAACTTGTATGCAATGTAGTGGCATACACTAATGTTACAGCTGCTGTTATAGTGTGGAGTATATACTTCCCATTGTACAACTTGTGTAATGATGTGGAATTCCCAAGGTACAGCTGCTCTGATAATGTGGAGCATATACTTCCAGCTGGTGTAAAAATGTGGAGCTTATATTTCCCATGGTAGAGCTCCTGTAATAATGTGGAGCATATACTTTCAATGATACAGCTGCTCTAATAATGATGAGTATATGCTTCCCATGATACAGGTGCTGTAATAATGTGGAACCTAAACTTTCCATGATACTGGTGCTGTAATGTGGAGGATAAACTTTCCATGATACTGGTGCTGTAATATGGAGGATATACTTCCCATGATACAGGTGCTGTAATGTGGAGCATAAACTTTCCATGAAAAAGCTGCTGTAATAATGTGAAGCATATACTTCCCATGATACAGATGCTCTAATAATATGCAGCATATAATTTCCATGGTACAGTTGCTGAAATAATGTGGAGCATATACATCCCATGGTACAGCTGTTCTTATAATGTGGAGCCTGTACTTCCCATGGTACAGCTGCTGCAATAATGTGGTGCATATACTTCCCATGGTACAGCTGCTCTAATAATGTGGAGCATATACTTCCCATGGTACAGCTGCTGTAATAATGTGGAGTATATACTTCCCATAATACAGCTGCTGTGATAATGTGGAGCATATACTTCCCATGGTACAGCTGCTGTAATAATGTGAAGCATATATTTCCATGGTACAACTTTGCTCGGATAATGTGGGGCATACACTTCACATGGTACAATTCTGCTCTGATAATGTGGAGCATATTGTTCCCATGGTACAGCTGCTGTAATGTGGAGCATATACTTCTCGTGGTACAATCTGTTCTGATAATGTTGAGCATATTGTTCCCATGGCACAGCTGCTGTAATAATGTGGAGCATATGTTTTCCAATGGTACAGCGGTTCTGATATTGTGAAGCATATACTTCCCATGGTACAGCTGCTGTAATAATGTGCAGCATATACTTCCCGTGGTACAGTTGCTCTAATAATATGAAGCAAATACTTCCCATGATACAGCTACTGTAATACTGTGGAGCATATACATCCCATGGTACAGCTGCTCTGATATTGTGGAGCATATACTTCCCATGGTACAGCTGCTCTGATATTGTGGAGCATATAGTTTCCATGGTACAGCTGCTCTGATATTGTGGAACATATACTTTCCATGGTATAGCTGCTCTAGTAATGTGGAGCATATATTTCCATGGTACAGCTACTCTAATAATGTGGAACTCATACTTCCCATGGTAAAGCTGCTGTAATAATGTGGAGTATATACTTCCCATGGTACAGCTGTTGTAGTAATGTGGAGCATATACTTTTCATGGTACAGTTGCTCTAATAATATGGAGCATATACTTCCCATGGTACAGCTGCTGTAAAAAGTTGGAGCATATACATCCCAAGGCACAGCTGCTGTAATAATGTGGAGCATATACTTCCCATGGTTCAGCTGCTGTAAGACTGGAGAAAATTTTCTGATCTGAAAATACTAAGAACAACAGCCTGTTATTAGCAAATAATCTGAAGACTTGGCCTTAGAATAAAATGAAACGCTGACATTTCAAAGATGAATTCATAGTAGTTAGTTAGGATGTCCATCAATGAAATGATATTAGTGAAGAATCTCTGGGAGTAGTATAGATATGTATATAGTTTAGTTTGGCACATGTAAACATTCCTTTGATGCTTACATGGTCATGGCAATGAAACTTTTGACAGTGAATACATAAAATACAGATATTTATTGGGGTAGAAATGTTAGGGTGGACATTTGTCCTTTGGACTCCTAAATTAAAGGCCTATTCTCACGATGCGATTTGTAGTAACAACTCGGTTGGGGAATCCCCCGATTTGTAGCATGCAACTAATCGCATGAAATAGGACCTGCCCTATTCCATACGACTTGTAGCATGCGACTAAAATCGCACAAGTGTTCTCACGATGCAACTGAGTTGTACGCTACAAGTTGTTACTACAAATCGCACTGTGAGAATGGGTCTTAAGCAAACTGCAGTTGCTCTTTGCTCATGTTTACACTATATTCAGCAGTGGTACATGGAGTTAGAAAGTATCTGATCTAGTCAAAATATAATGATCTACCAATTGGTGTCCATGACTTAGTTGATGGGAGAAACATTCATTTATGAGAGACAGGTGTATAAATCTTAGAATGTGGGGTTAAATCATATATGGTGTAAATATTCCTTAATTATGGTATAATTGAAATAGGACTACAACGGATTGTAACCAGGACGATTTGAATTAAACTGGAACTGTCTGGATCCTGGAAGATCTATAAATATTCTACATAATGAACTTGGTCATTTTTTATTTGACCACTCAGATAACTGGGGTCCGCAAAGCATTTGCACAATACATGTGCTACTTTCATTGAAACAGTTTTGCATTAACTGTGTCAGATCAGTTATCTTGCTTATGGCACATTACTCTAAATACTATCATTTCTGACTATGAATATCACAAAAGCAGGTGTATGTTGAAGAATGTTACCCAACAAGAATATTGAGTGCAGGTGTACTGTAGCCCAAGATTAAAGTTACTATACCCCAGAAAGACAAAATCAACAAAACAATCAGTTAAGTAGAATAATTTTATTTGGCCAGCTGTATAATACTATTATGCCATATTGTATAATTGTAAAAAGGAATAAAAACATTATGTACCTGGATGAAATTTGTTCTGTGTTTCACTGATCTCATGAATATGGTAAAATCAAATAAGCGGTCCAAGATAACATTAAAATTCAATCTAGAAGAGAACAGGAACATTGAGGTAAAGTTAAGTTGAAATGCATAGAAATTTGATGACCATCATTCGCTGAGAATGAGTGGTAAATCCTGTTCCCAGCACTAGTAGTATAAGTTTCTTTAACATGTACTGCTCATCTCAAAACCCCTAAGCTGAATGCCAGCCCTTTGTAACTCAGACCAAGTTACATATGAAACTATGGTCAACATAGGATTATTGACAAAACGATTAATAGATTTGAACACATTTAGTATGTACCTTTGAAATAAATGGAACCAATGACCACCACAGGAAAGAAAGAACCTACTCGATCATTGACTATCTCTTGATGTACATGTATTTATTGTGCATAAAAAGTTGGATATTTTGATCTATGATTTCAATAAAGTACAAGTATATTGAATAGCTGAATGAAATGAGAGATACATTTAATGACTTCGCATAAATTAATTACCACCAATGTTTCTGCCCAATTGGGTCTGCTGACGTGCCCACCCAACCAGGATTTGGTGATTCATTGGAAGCTTTAATGGTAGAATTGCTGCCAAAGTTTCCATTCACTCGGTCCACTTTAAGAGGCTTCTGTGTCATGAACATATGCATGTGTGATGCAAATTTGGTGTGCCTCATCAGTCGTTCTTGAGATATGATGGCAGTGGGAAAGTTGTTACGGACAGACAATGATTTTTGTATAAATTAAAAATGGCCACCAAAGTTTAAGAGAAGTGCATCATGTAGCCCTACTTCACGGTCATCATGCGGCATACCAGTCATGTTAGAGGATGCGACATGAATTTAAGGGATTGTCATTAGTGGGAATGTGGTTATCCTTTTTTCCATTTGCTAACTTGTCCTGTTGAAAAGCGGTATCTCCTCTCAAATGAACTATATCCCCATCATCCAACATGATCTGGGTGGAGAACAACCTTAATCATCCTGCAAGAAACAAAGGGAAATGACCATAAAATACAACAAATTTGGCCTCACAGTTAACAATTACATGTATACCATGAATGTACTTTAGTTAGCTCCCTTTATCGGTGACCAGAAGTGAATTTTGGCAGTTGTAAAATATTGGCACTTTTGAATATTTTGTGCATAGCAGTTTTCAAACTGTTTTGTCATACTTGGAGTAACCATACGTTATAACATGTGGACCAGCTCTTCATGAACACGGTCAACAGGCTCAGCACATTTTTTTATGATATGTTCATGCAGACCAACAAAAGTTTCCCTCCTGTTACCACATAGGACTCAGTTTTGCCAAATCTATGTTATTTTCAGAAACTTGTACATAATTCCAGAGGGTGAGGTATGTGACCCACCCATTCATCCTCTTCCACTCCCTCATTCTCCTGCTGTGGTAAACTTTTGCTGTCTCCACTTCCTTTCACAGTCATGATTTTGTCTGTCCATGATCCCCCTACGGCCTCTCCACTGGCAAAATTTGACACTGTCACTGACTGTATATCAAGCTTGGCAATATTATCTGCAAAAGAGAAAAAAGAACTGTCCAAAACCAAAAGTTGAAATGGTTCAGAGCATAGTGATTTCTATCCTCAGTCAGTTGAAGTCAAGCTCATTTGCGTACACTTCGCCATCCATAAGCTGGCTTGCGAATTGCGTGTTGCGATATCCGTTTTTTTACCGGATTCTGTTCGGCCTTCATCCGGCGGAGAACAGACTGGAGAAATCTAATAAATTACAGGTTCTCGTACCACTTCAGAAACAGATATTGCCTGGGCTTACAAAATATATATGTATGAATAACTTTTGTATCACCCAAGAGGCGTTGTAGATCTGTAATTTTGAACAAGTAGGGCAGCACATGACTTGAAAATGGCGGGTTACGTTGGGGTTACGTCGGTAGACTTTAGCTGATTGGCTGACGAAGTCACGTGGTATTGATTTCAGGAAATTCCCTCTTGCAGTTGCCGAAAGTAGGCTGAGAACGGATACACACAATCCCAGGGTCAGTCTTACCGCGTATAGATGACCGAGATGGTTACAGGTTGGAAGAAGCTGCCACATCAGTATGAGCATAATAAGGGGAGACTAATCTGGATGATTTCTGACTTGTGTGTAGCCAGAATGATACACATAATTAAATACCCGCTGGTTTAACTGATAAAAGGAGAAGTTTAAAGTACTGTAATAATAAGTGTAAAAATACAGTTAAGGGTAACAATTTAATGAAATATGTTTTCTGTTCATTATGCAGAATGCTAAGAATTTCCTGTTATATTATTTCCACATCTAGTGATGTGTAGAGAGCCCAATTGAAGGGGGGGGGGGGAGCCTAGCCCACTCCATTCTGAAATAAATTATTTCCATCACAGGCCCTGCTTGCAGAAAATGCACCCCCTGCCCTGCCATAAAAGTATGAAACATTATTACACACAGATTTCCAATGTTATACTTACAAATAAATGGAGAATTCCCTTTAGTTTTGATCCTGACATCGTCATTGGTGTCCAGTTCTATGTTCTGTAAGGACTCCTCCTCTATCCACACGGATACCGAGTTAGCGGGACAGTATGAAGCTGTGATGAATGTCAGCTCACCAGAGGTCAGCAGTTGTTCTGCTTCCTTATTCGGTACACGGTCAGTTTCTCCTCTGGCCTCGACTTCTTTAAAAATATTGCAGTTACAAAGTTATTAAGGCTAGAAAAAGAGCACTTTGTCATCATTTTCAATCTTAATGAATATGAAAATAGACAGAGCCAAGGACCACTTTGCCCCGGTGATATTGTTATCGCTAGCAGCAACAATTTCTGGTGATATAGTGGCAATATTCTCAAACTATATCCATTGTGACGGATTTCCAGTGTATTTGAATATAACAATTACCTTGACAATCTGATACCAATAAAATACACTAAATGAGGGCTCCCTATAATCATAACAATTACTCACTACATGCTGTTATCTAATTCACAGAATGAATATTGTTAGTCTCTGATAGAATCTAGTGCACCTTGTACCTGGGTGGCCAACATTCTAGATATATCCTGCAACATATATCAGTTGTCATCAACTAATGCTTTTGCACTGAGATCTTAACCTGCGCTTGCCACGATTTGTTCGCATGGAGCTTGCTGCAAGCTTATCGCATTAAATTTGTTGCATGAGTTGGGAGGAAGCCTCATTTGCATGTCAATAATATTTGAATGTGCTGCAAATATACATGTCAACTGCAATATTCCCACAAGATTTTGTTCTGGCAATATTGCTGCAACATGATCCACAGTGTTGCTGGAAGTTTTCTTTCTGGCTATATTGAGGTAATATTGCCGCAAAATGGTCCCCTGGCTGTCCCACTGTATTGCCAGGAGTTTTCTTTCTGGCAATATTGTAATATTCAGTTGCTGCAATATTGCGGTAATATTGCTGCAATATTGCCACAATGATGGTCATTTTTTGTATTTAAATCAGGTTGTGGCAATATTGTGGCAATGTACTAGTTGCCAGAAGCCTTATATTTTGTCCCAAGTATTGAACCTTTGGACATGATGGTTGGATGAGAAAATTTGACAAATATTATTGTTGATATTTGAGAAGCCACATGAGCGACCAATTTTCAAGTCATTCTGGCAATGCTGTAGTTTATCAATATGTACTTACTGTATGAGGAGGACAAATATCCCGTTGAAACCTTCTGCGTTTGGCTGAAGTTTGGCTCTATTTCTTTACCTGCTGAATCATATTGTCTTTTATGAGCTTTATTAATTCCCACATGGAAAACGAAATATCTGGACTGAAATGTAATAAATATATCATATTTACAAATAAATAATATAAGAATGACAACTTAATCTGTCTTGTTGATAGCACAGATAACAGGCATCCTCACCCAGAAAATTGAATCAAGAAAAATCCACCCAAAAATTTTAATCAAGAAGTATTACCGTCAAGGATGGTCAACCCTGAGAAAAAAATCTTCAAGGAAAATTTATTGGATCGATGTGATTCTGACACCTATAGAACGTTCCCATAAAATAGTCAAATTTACCTTTTTCTGCCTGGAATCTGTTATGCAATACCTGGACCTTCCTTTGATAGTGGCCTCCAGGAGTAAACCATTGCCTCTACATGAAATAAACACAGAATATCATGATTTTTTGTTCTGCTTTATGCATGCATGGGACTGATAGTGATAGCGCAGTTAAGCGAGTTCATTGATAACAGTAATTCTATATACGGAACAGTTCGTAACACGTACCTGACCCTAGATAGGAACAGTCACTTCTAGCACAGTTCACTGTACAGAGCACTAAACAGTTCCTAGATAAGAACAGTCCCTTCTATCACAGTTCACTGTACAGAACACTAAACTGTTCCTAGATAAGAACAGTCACTTCTATCACAGTTCACTGTACAGAGCACTAAACTGTTCCTAGATAAGAACAGTCATTTCTATCACAGTTCACTGTACCGAACACTAAACTGTTCCTAGATAAGAACAGTCACTTCTATCACAGTTCACTGTACAGAGCACTAAACTGTTCCTAGATAAGAACAGTCACTTCTATCACAGTTCACTATACAGAACACTAAACTGTTCCTAGATAAGAACGGTCACTTCTATCACAGTTCACTGTACCGAACACTAAGCTGTTCCTAGATAAGAACAGTCACTTCTAGCACAGTTCACTGGACAGAGCACTAAACTGTGCCTAGATAAGAACAGTCACTTATCACAGTTCACTGTACAGAGCACTAAACTGTTCCTAGATAAGAACAGTAACTTCTATCACAGTTCACTGTACAGAGCACTAAACTGTTCCTAGATAAGAACAGTCACTTCTAGCACAGTTCACTGTACAGAGCACTAAACTGTTCCTAGATAAGAACAGTCACTTCTAGCACAGTTCACTGTACAGAGCACTAAACTGTTCCTAGATAAGAACAGTCACTTCTATCACAGTTCACTGTACAGAACACTAAACTGTTCCTAGATAAGAACAGTCACTTCTATCACAGTTCACTGTACGGAACACTTAACTGTCCCTAGATAACAACAGTCACTTGTATCAAAGCTCACTGTGTGGAACACTTATAACTGTCCCCAGATATCATAAGAACAGCCAGCACAGTTCACTGTACAGAAACTTAACTGTCCTTAAACAAGAACATTCTCTTTATCACAGCTCGCTGTATGGAACACTTTACTGTCCATAGAAAAGAATAATCACTTCTATCACAGTTCACTGTACAGACACTTAACTGTCCATACATGTAGATAAGAACGGACGCTTCTATCAAAGTTCTCTGTGCAGAAGACTTAACTGTCCCTAGATAAGAACAGTCACTTCTATCACAGTTCACTGTATGGAATACTGAACAGTTCAACTGTCCATAGATGAGAATAGTATCTTATTTCACTGTATGAAACACTTGACAGTCCCTAGGTAAGAACAGTCACTTCTATCCCAGTTCACTGTATGGAACACTTAACTGTCTCTGGCTGAAGAACACTTAACTGTGCCTAGTAGACACTTGAAATGTAGTGCATAACACCATTCAGTCATCTGTTTTGTTGGGGTGCAGCTTAACCACTTGCAATGAAGGGTCAACCCTACCCTAAACCCTTTGAACACTTTTGGTCTTTCCACCGCATGAGGCAGCAATTCAAACATTAGCAAGATTGAGGCTCTTACTGGAGCAACAAATCCCATCAGCTATAATTTTTTATAGGTTCATTGTTATAGATATTTTTGCTGATAACAGGGTTTTCAAAGTTGCCCTGTGATTGGGGTTACTTTGAACATGCACACATGTGTTATGTCCATTCAAACCAACCCCTCTATATTGTTAAAACATCAATATTATTTTCTGCAACTGATCTCAGTCCATGACACAGTATCACCCCCACCCTATAATCCAATAACTTCTGATACTTTTTATACGCCCGCCAAAAAGGCGGACGTATTATGTGATGGCAGTTTCCATCCATCCATCCATCCGAGTTTTCTCCATATTAGTGGTGACTTCACACATTATTTTTCCGAACTTCAACAAAAATACCTCTTGAACTAAAACAAAATTAACACAAATGAAAGTTTAATCTATTGCAATTTCCAAATGACTTTGTTTCATTTTGGTGTTTTTCTATAAATTTTGAAAAATTCACTCCTCAGTGAAGAAAACTCATGACAATATTGTATCCCAGGTATAGCCAAGAGAATCATACCAACAAGGCAGGCGACTAGCTATGAAACGTAGCTAATATCAAATTGCTCACAGGTGCAAGCTAATGTATCTATATCATTGTGTGCGGTTTGAGCTAAAATATGTCTACCTTTGCATCTCATTATCATATGCATTATGGATAATTTCAGACTTTGTTTTCTTGTGCATAGGCAACTACATTTTACAAAATAATACTTAACCCTACCTGGCCCCCAGTGAACTTTTCTCTGCTGCTCCGAAACGACAAAACACCGGAGGCTGAAACTTGGTGACTTTTAAGCTTATCTTACTGGGGTCATTTTGAGTCTATTTTTATATACCCCCGGGCAGAGGATCATGGGTAAATTCAAAATGGCGGCCATGTGGTATCCGCGAAAGTCGTGTTTTTCAATCTTTTCGCTCCATTTCCTCACATTTTCCTTGCCTAAAAGGCCTTGAAAGTATTTTATTTATGAATAACTAATTATTCTATATTTTCTTTGATTTTTTTTCGAGAGAGAAGATTACGTCACTGTGACGTCATCATGGCGGCCATCTTGGATTTTTTTACATTTCCCGGTAGAGCTTGAACCAAAGATACTGTGTGGTAAGTTTCAGCGCTCTAGCCTTAGTGGTAGAGAAAATATATGGGGGGGCACTTTCCGCCCACTCCAGGCTGCGATACACCCCAAATCGCCCAGGCCAGATAGGGTTAAATTGAAGTTTTGCTACAGAAATGCAGAATGGAAATCCATCATATCGCAACTAGTCTTTCAAAAATTTAAGGCGCATTCTCAAGTGCGATTCCAATCTGATGAAAAGCAGATCCAGATACTGATTCTCATTTTAGAGAATCGGTTTGGGGTTCCTGAATCTGTTTTCAAGGGATGATGTATAGAAATTATTTGAAAGTCGTGTAATAGGAAAGAGTCTCTTACTTTGTGTATTTTGTTTGAAAATAATACATCAAAATGTTCTTTGTCCCATGGAGAATCTCACTATAACTTGTTTGACATGACAGTACATCTACATAAATAAAAATCCACAAAAACTGTTGTTTTTAGGACTGCCAGCCAAAGTCCACAAAGAGTGAACTCACAATATTGAAAAGCAGTTAAGAAAATCCTATATTGTTTCTGCTGCAACAACTATGTTAGATATACACATTATTTTGGAAAGTTTCAAAACACTCTTTCTCTTGATCAGTAACTGCCTCAGTCTATAACTTTTGCATGAATTGAGCCAACCTAACATGTGGATCAAACCACAGATGTGTGTCAAATGGCAACTGAAATGCAGATTCATTTCAGACCAAGCACAAATAGGACAGGATGTTAATGAATGGGACAATATAGGCAGCTGATGCTGGGGATTGAATAGAAAGAATCCAGAATACTTGTGCATGTGCCCCATGTGCCTGTAGCTTTTGAAATCAATCATCTTGGCGCAGGGGTTCTACCGGACTCACATTCATGATTGGTTCTCTATCCAACTTTGGACGGTTCTTCATATTGGATGACACAAATTGTCATTGCGTTTTCACAATTAAGTTGACATAGTAAATGATAAAAAATCTTTAAAAAATATTTTTCAATGCAATTCTCTTTTCCTGACATTTTTTTCCTTTTGTGCACGACTTCTGCTGGCAGCCCTAAGAACAATTGTTTTTGTGGATTTTTATTTATGTAGATAGGCCTACCACATGAGATTGCCCATGGGACAAGAAAACATTCTGATATTTGACTTTACTATAATCAAACAGAATAAGAGACTCTTTCCTATAATAGGACTGTCAAATAACTGTCACTTCGTTATGTTATGCCCTGTGCGATGTGTGGTAAGTTAACATTTGAGTCTGCAATCATATTGAACGCGTGCATAACCGGATCAGGAGTGTGTTTAGCCTACTTCTGAAAACTTTCTGGGTTCCATTCTTTTGGCCAGTTAACATTGTTGACAGGTACACTACGGAGTGTCTGGTTATCATATATACGACTCATCGTTAAAAGCGAGGCAGTTGATATCTCCACCTTGTCACATTTTAGCCGTGTTCACTTCCGTCTTCCCTCCTTAACCATAGCCTATACATTTTGCACCACTAGCTGTGATTGGTTGAGCGCTTATAGTGATAAGATAAGATGTTTATTAAGCCAATCATGGCGCCCAGATGGACGAACAATCACAAGAACAAGAATCAATGCATTACAAACAAATTCACAAATGATTCACAATTAATTCATTGATCGATTAGCCCCCCCCCCCCAATTTACATGCTTTCCCCTTCCCAATACACGGTAGGTATCCAAACAGATCTCTACCAGTGCAAACGATCTCTACCCGTAATGAAATTATCTCTACCGGTGCGTGAAGCGAGAAATTGTTAGATTTGGAGAGGAGCATGCCCGGTCAAGGCAAAATAATCAGCCAAGCACCGAAAAGGTCTGTAAACCACATAGCACAGCGTACCCATATGAGTATCTAGATTTATAGCACGTGCAAGCTAAAGCCTGATGTATTTTCGTTATTTTTTAATTTGGGACACAGGATTGCCATGTCGATTAGGAGAATCGACTCCATCATCAAAGAATGGTCTATTTTAGGGCATATCTGACTGTACACCAGCTGTGTTTGTCCCTTTAATTATGGCTTATTGTTCAAGTAACTAAAATAATTAAGCCTCAAAGTCGTCCTGTTTGATTGGGAGAAGAATTTCAATCAAAATCACTATTCATTTTACAACGATCTCTACCATGAGTTTGTGATATGCATCTTTTTCTGTGCTGAAGTTGACAACGATCTCTATCAGCGCTTACAGTGTTGGGATAGGCTTACTCTGGGGGGTTTATACGCTGAAACCAATGAGTCTACAAGGGAAATCAAGCCCGGGACAAAATCATATTACCATGTTAGGGCGATCCCGCTAAAATGGAGGTAAAAGAGGTCGTTTGCTAAAAAGTAACTTGTTATTTATCTAATTTAATAGGCCAAATATCGGTCACGCTACTGAAACAACATTGACTGGTTCTTAAAATGGCAAATTAATTAAAGGACAAGGAACAATAGATAGATTAATGCGCCTGAAGTTTTGGAGCATTGATGACGAAGGAATCAAAGTTATTGAGTAAAAACGACCCTTTTTTCCTCCATTTTATACAGCGAGATCGCTCAAACATGGTAATATGATTTTGTCTTTATTGATTTTCGTATATATTTATTGATAAGGGTCTCCCTAACATGATTACGTTGGGGGGAAAGAACAACGTGCTATCAACACGCTGATGCTTTCGACAAAAAGATACATTTACCGGTACACAAATAAAGGCGATTTGAAATTGAAAAAAAAGAGATGGTACGATAAGGCGGCAGTTTGGCCTATAATACGTGGTGCGGTTGAAATAGAAAAAATAAACTGACTCCATTTAGGTCATTTTTTTTCAGGAAATAGTACATGCTACGAATTCCAATTTCATGTCATAACTATACGTAATCATAAAGCGATCGATGTAGAACTTTTACAAATTGTGTACATATATTTTCTATTGCCGTAACACACATTTCATCTTTCCGATGAGAGATGTTATCAGGGGAGTTAATGACCTCGCGAAAACTATGGAGATAGAAACTCTTGAAGCTTTTTACATAAAAAAGTGGATAGACGACCCACACAATTATTCGATGATAAAAATATCGCATGACGGGAAACAGTGTTAAAAATATCAGCATAGCTCACTGACGGTTTCTGAGTTTGGAGATTGTTTCGTAGTCTTAAAATGCAATTTTCAACACCATACATTTGGATTAAATGTAAATTCAGATAAAATTTATTCATTTATTATCCACTTTCCGTTGTGTTTATGATCCAATAAAAACAATGCACACGGATATATCTGTAGGCCTATGCCTCGAATTCCTTGCCTTGCTGCGCAGAAAATGTATTTTCCATGATTTTGGCAAAAACACGTGTGACGTGATGATATTCGCGGGTATATACAGAAAAATCTAGATCTAAGACCATTTAATTTATTTAAGTTGTTCTACTGATCAACACCTCCGCTACTCACACCACAAAATCTAGGGTTGGTCACTGGACAACGTTTCCATTCTCAGAAAGTGTTAAATTGAAATTGTTGTATTTAACACTATAAATGTCCGAGAATTGACAAAAAGCGTTGAAAAAAAAGTGTTATATCCGGCATTATATTGCAGTATGATGAGCAATACAACACTATACAAGTGTTAAATTCAGCCTAGTAAAGTGTAGTATAATGTTAGATATTTTTTCAATACTTTCTGAGAGTGTTACAAATATAACAGCTTATATGATGGTGTAACTCCTCGGACATTAATAATGTTAAATAAAACGCTTTCATTTTAAGAGTGTTGAGATCATCTTCATTATATCAAGCCAATTTCTTCGTTCTCACTTCGGACGAAGGTCACATTGTGTATCGGTACGTAATTTACCGAGCTCCGAATGACAAGACCGAACTGACTCGATCATCTTTCGTGCGTGCGTGTGCAACTTGGCATCAGACAAATCCGCACAATACATCTCTGGTTCTACTAGGCCTGTTCATACGACTTGATTTGTAGATTTTTGTCCAACACTTTCCATGCACCGAACCTGTAGAGATAGTTGTCAGGAATTGGTAGAGATCTTTGTAATTCTAATTTCCAAAAAGTACATTGAGCACACATATTTTCACATAAACTTGCTTATTTTTACCCGTATATGTGAAATTTGACTGGAATTTGACAATATTTCGTTATAAAGTAGCCCCTTTCTATCAGGATTTCAATTCAAGACATTAAAGACCGGAAAATTTCATCACATTCTCAATACTGAATCGTCGATGGGGCGATCGGTGTCCCTGATTATGAAATAATCAGAGGACGTTTGAAACAAGAGCGAAATATATTTCCTCGTACATTTAGGCGTACGCTGCGCTATATCATTCCGAGTATTACTCAGGTCTTCCTGGCAAAATAAGCTGAAATTGGTACATACCACTATTCGTAAACCCGTAATATTAGCTGGTGGAGATCGTTGTGCAGATGGTAGAGATCGTTTGCACTGGTAGAGATCTGTTTGGATACCTATCGTGCAATATGTCACAAGCTATTTTAGGAGTACAAATGCGAAAATAGACGCTAAAGTAGACAGGACCTCTATTAAATATTAGCTGGCATCAGTTATCCCCCTTGAGCTGTCCCCTACATCAGAGATCCTATCCTCATAAACGGATAAAATGTCATATATACAATGACCCAGATACTTGTGAATTGTTTTGTCTTCACAGGACATTAGCCATATGAATTGTTTGGCAGTTGAAAGATGTTTGAAGTTCGAACAGAAATTATTAACATAGTCAACCAACATCGGGCCAGAAAAGTCTGGACATTCTAGAAGAACATGTATTTCATCATCTAAAGAAGTTGTGCATGATGGGCATGTTCTTTGGCTGACAACAGTACCTTTATACCTTCCTGTTTCAATACCGAGTTTATGCGCACTAATTCGAAATTTACATAAAGCAGATCTATGTTTAAAAGGTAGCTCAAGGTAAGGTTCAACTTGTAGACATTTCTTAAAAAGTTGGTAAGTTCTCAGTTTCAACCCACTGTAATTATTATGAAAATCTACTCTGTTAGTAAGTAGGTCCAAATTACAGTTTTCAATAACAACTCTGCTTTCCCACTGATTTTTATAGATATCTGTAATAACCTTTTCGAATTTATATTTTGCCCCTATAAATCCAGGATTTACAGATGGAGAAAGGTAGCTAATATTGAGATAATTCAACAAATTCTCCATGTTGTTAACCCATGATACAGACTTATCTCTATGCAAACTACAAGATAACTGATAAGCATCGTACAGCAGACTATCATCATTTAGAGTCGCTAGATGATGCCAGTATTTGAATGCCATATTAACTGCATCAATGGTGATTGGCAGACGCCCAAGTTCACCTTTGACAGCATTGTTCGTTGACTTGGAATGAACACCAAGTATATATTTGCTGAATTGAGTGTTCAATTTTTCTGATGGAACGCCGTCAAAATATTTCAATAAAGAATCATTAGGATTTGAAAGTTTGTTGCAAGGAATGCAACCCCAAATTTCAGCACCGTATAATAATACGGGTTTGACAGTGTGGTCAAATATATGTAAAGCAGTATGAATATCACAGTGGTTGCCTCCTAAGGACTTTATCAGATGAAAGTATGACTTTCTACCCTTCAAATATAAGTCAGACTTGGCTTCACTGAAAGATCCACACTGACTGAAAGTGATTCCCAGATAGGTGTATTTCCTCACTTGTTCTAACAGAACATCATCAAGAAATATATTTGTATTTATAGTTCTGCCTGTTTTATTAATGACTAAAACTTTAGATTTATCCATATTTACTTTAAGTTTCCATTTATTACAATACTCCCCTAAAAGGTTGACAGAGTTTTGAAGCCCTTCCTGGCTTTCTGATAGTAGGACTAAATCATCTGCATACAGCAAGCATTTAACTTTACATGTATTCAGAGAAACTGGATGACACTCATCGCCAAATATAACAGGAAGATCATGAAGATACAGTTTAAAAAGTGTGGGACTCAGTGTATCCCCTTGCCTGACACCCACATTGGAGTCAAAAGTTTGGGTTAAATGTGAGCCCACTTTTACCTGCATGGTCACTTTATTATACATACTAGATATTATTTTATAAAGCAAGCCATTCAGTCCACTATTCCTTAGTTTTCTAAATAAACCTGAATGAGAGACACTATCAAATGCTTTGGCAAAGTCGACAAAGCAAGAAAATAAAGGTTTGCCTAGCTTGACATTGTACTTATCAATTAAAGTTTTGATAATAAACATGTGATCTACTGTTCGCTTTTCTTTTGTGAAGCCAATTTGCTCTTTCGGGATTATATTATTATCCTGTAGATGCTTATCAAGCCTACTGTTGATGATACTGTTAAACATCTTTCCAACACAACTAGTTATAGTAATTCCACGATAATTTGTTGGATCTCTTGAGCTACCTTTTTTATGTATTGGCGTAATATACCCGGTAGACCATTGCTCTGGATAGGATGAGAAAGAAAACACTAAGTTAAACAATTTGGTGAAACAAGGTATCAAGTTCTGCTGGCCAGCCTTCAACATTTCATTTGAAATTCCATCAAGACCGCAGGCCTTTTTATTTTTTAGATTTTTGAAGCAATTTTGTATTTCGATGGAGGATATCCTAAAATCTACTTCAGAAAAAGATGGAAGGCTTGAACTATTGGAAGCTGACTCGCTCTCAGCAACTGTTATATCATCTTTTACAATGTTAAGTTTTTCAAAGTGTTTTCGCCATTCTTCAGCACAGATATTATCTGAACTGTCTCGTTTACGACCATTTCGCAGCTCATCTAATAGTTTCCAATATGTTTTAGGATTATTTTCACATGTTGTGTTCAACTCATTGACCAAGTTTTCTTTGTACTGTTTTCTTTTCAGCTTTTTGGTTTTTCTATATGTTTTGAGACATTTAAAAAAGGATGCACGGATGAATGGATCCCTTGGAAAGTGTCTCAACAACGATGCTTTAGAATTCAATTCCTTTTGCAGCTTCTTCAGTGATTTATCATACCATTTAGGCTTATCTGGCTGAACCCGTACATTCGCCTTCGGTTTACATAGTCGTAGTGATTTAACAGCTGCAGCATGTAATATATTATTAATGTCATCCACTGCCTCCTTGGTGGAGATACCAGAATAATCTTTTTGTAAGAAACAATCCAATTGAGACTTAATCTCATGAGTTTGCAGTCTTGTAGAATAGGTCTGCAGAACCTTCATCCCAGATAAATCTATCTGGCATACACTCTAAACTATTTTGAGTAGAAATTTGATGTGAACAATCAACACGTAACGTTAAATTAACAGAACAATGATCAGATAAATTCCCAAAGAAATTTCCAACTCTAAAATACTTTGCATGACCATTACATAGTAATTCATTTGAAGCAACAATATAATCCACAGTACTACTACCGAGGGGTTTGTGGCAGGTATACCTTCCTAATGAATCTCCCAGAAGTCTGCCATTTAGAATCCTCAACTGACCAATCATTGTGGCGAAAACAATTTTGCCGTATTTAGCAGACGAAATAAAAACAAGCCGCACATGACATTTAAGGGTGCGTTCCTTTTGAAGAACACATCTACTTATGACTGCGATATTCCTACGAAGTAGGCTGTCATTTGCAAATTGTCCGGTAATGAGTGAATTCAGAATTCGGTCAGCTCAGTTGCTGGTAACAATGGCCTATTGCACGTTCATGCCAAAACGCAAGGTTTCAATGTTAACGGTTCTCCTTATTTTGCCGACGAAAGGATTCGGATGGACCGACTCACTCACTCACTCATTACCGGACAATTTGCAAATGGTAGCCTACTTCGTCAGGAGGATTCATTAATAATTTAAACAAGTTAGTAATATTGTGACATTGAAGTAATAGAGTATTGACGAGGCACTTCCGGAGACTTGTATAATGGACATTCAGTCAGAAAGTGTCTCTCATCTTCAACCAAATTAAAAATACAGTGTTTGCATATTCTTTGGTCAACATATACTGGTATATTTCAATTTTCAGGGTATGTGTGCAATTTTTTTAGTGCCTTCCTATGTTTTTTGTTTCTGACACAAGTGAGATACGAAGACAGGCTAATTTCATGTTTTATTTTACCATAAGATCTAAGTTTATACGGAAAGGTGAAATGCAGAGGTTATTTCGAGAACCGTGGGTCTGCATTAATTTCATGTCTTCTTAGTGCAGAATGTATTAGGCTGTCTTGTGGGGAATTGATTATTCTTACCCCCCCCCCCCCCTTTTTTTTTTCTTTTTTTTTTTGCAGGTACTTTCTTCTCTATTCTCCGCTAGTCTGCATAGAATATATACATTTCGGACATTTATGGTATAAAAGTATTCAAGAGCGTTACTATTGTAATAAATTTGTTACATAATTGCCACAATATTAATGCCAACTATATCGATGTCGCTAACATTAATTTTACATTGTATATATGCTAATATATGTTTTGATACTTTCTGCTTCTTTGTATTCGAAGGCACCTGTTAGGTATAAAAGATCATTTATATCAATTATTGTATAATCATGATGGAAAGCGTTACAATTGTAACTTTAAATTGATAACAGATTTGCAGCTCAATTAATAAAATGATAAAATATTTGTTACTCAGTTGTTACAATATTATCAATTCAAATCCAACAAAATGTTTACATGCGCTTCTAGTCTATAGGCTAGTTCTATCAGACCAATATGAGATTTTCTACTCATGTACATTTGAGGACGTTTGCTTTTTGGCTGTGTAAAATAGGCTAAATTGTATGTAGATCAATGGTCACTATGGTCACTATGTTAAGACTATTTTTTGTCAATATCGCCTTATCTTAACAATTTCTGACTTTTATTGTCCTCCGCCACGAAGTGGTGGGAGGACTTGGAAATGCTAGCCGTCCGTCCTTCCGTCCGTCCCTCCGTCCGTCCTTCCGTCCGTCCGTCCCACATCTTGTGAACGCGATATCTTGAGAACAATTCGATCAATCGACTTCAAACTTGAGAAGGTGCTTCACATCAGTTAGTCGGCTATTGGTCACTGAGGTACGTAATCCAAGATGGCCGCCATCGACCATATTGGATCCTGTCCGTCCCACATCTTGTGAACGCGATATCTCAAGAACAATTCGACCGATTGACTTCAAACTTGAGAAGGTGCTTCACATCAGGCCATGGGTATTGGTTTTCACTGAGGTACGTAATCCAAGATGGCTGCCATTGACCATATTGGATTCTGTCCATCCCACATCTTGTGAACGCGATATCTCGACAACAGTTTGACCAATCCACTTCAAACTTGATAATATGCTTCGCATCAGTTAAACAGCCATTGGTTTTGATTTTCACTGAGATACGTAATCCAATATGGCTGCCATAGACCATATTGGATTCACTCCGTTCCACATCTTGTTAACACGATATCTCAAAAACAAATCAACCAATCGACTTCAAACTTGGGAAGGTTTTTCACATCAGTTAGACGGCCATTGGTATTGGTTTTCACTGAGGTACATAATCCAAGATGGCTGCCATTGACCATATTGGATTCTGTCCATCCCACATCTTGTGAACGCGATATCTCGAGAACAGTTCGACCAATCGACTTCAAACTTGAGAATGTGCTTCACATCAATTAGACGGCCATTGGTATTGATTTTCACTGAGGTACATAATCCAAGATGGCTGCCATTGACGATATTGGATTCCATCCGTCTTGGATCTTGTGAACGTGATATCTCGACAACAATTTGACCATTCAACTTCAAACTCGAGACGGTGCTTCACATCAGTTAGACAGCGATTGGTATTGATTTTCATTGAGGTAGTATGTAATCCAAGATGGCTGCCATTGACCATCTTGGATTTCACTCACCCATATTGTACTCATCTGTGTTGTGAACGCGATATCTTGATCTATTCCACTTATCGATTTATAAACCTCACCATCCACAAATCCATATACAACTGCAGACTTACATTCCAGTGTTACACTATACCCATTACTGCTTCCCAAACCTCCTCAAATTGTCTCAACAATTCCAGATGAACGTCTCTTTCCACATACACATATCAACTTTCCAAGTTATATTTAAGGAGATATTGGAAGCGTATATGCTGTATGCTCTCAAACAGGCTACTTGGCGGAGGACCTGCTAGCTACTCAGCTTGTTCCAATGGTTTTATTCCAGTTTCTGTGGCCAAAGGTGCTAGCAACCCATTGCAAAATAAAAGATGTTTGCATGTCCATCATATCTATCATTTTCAATCCTCCCTGGTGATAGTCACCAGTCAGGACACTTCTTTTAACCTTTTCAAATGCTTTTTTATTGTTAAACTTCTTCCATATGAATCTATAAAAAATTTGATTGAGTTCTTTTAATACCTTATCTGGAATTGTATAATGGAGTTCATCAGATATACAAATTGAGACAAGAGAACAGTTTTGACTACCTGTATCTTTTCAATAATAGACAAATCACGTTTGCTCCATTGTTTAATTATCCTTTTTACATTCTCCATACGACTGAGCCAGTTGCCTTCAATCTCAGCTGTTTTCGCTAAAGTACTGAATATAACCCCAAGAATTTTGATGTTTTGATTCCATTTGATTTCGCCCCGTTTTTCGGTTCTATTTTTTGCACTTCCCACCCGCATCGCATGAGTCTTATTAGGGTTAATGTTAGAATTTCCCGAATTTATTAATCACCTCGAGTGCTTCTTTTATGTCGTTTTCGTCGGAAAGAAATAAGGTAGTGTCGTCAGCATACTGCATATTTTTTAAAACGTTTTTCTCGTTATTGACGACGAGCGGAAGTTTTAACCCTTTCAAATTTGTATTACCTCTTAGTAGTAGGCAGCAAGCATTTCGAGCAACGTTTTCCAGGGAGATAACTCTGTTTTGTGGAGGGGGCGCCACCAGTCCCGTATGACGTCACTTCCGGTCTGGGTGAATGGAGCATGACCTGTGAACTGTATGACGTCACTTCCGGTCTGGGTGAATGGGGCGTGACCTGTGAACATGATAGGATATGTACTGACCTGTCTGTGGGGACTCAATGTCGTTCATCTCCGTGTCTTTCGGTGAGAGGAACATGTACTGGAGTTTTCCCCACAATGTCGTTCACCTCCCACTCGACACGATCACGGAATAAGCCGAGCAGTCGCGAATGGTTCACCTCCCACTCGACACAATCTCGGACAATGTAGGACATTAGAACCTCGATCCGCACTGGTAGGAATCCATATTGGCATCCATATTGAAAGAATAATATCTCGCGGAAACTCCGAACGGCGCATGCCAGCTGTATGACTTCCGTTACCATGGACACTGATGGAGATTAGCTCAAGAAGAAAAACCGAGAGAAACACCTCAAATTAGAAGAGATTCTTCCCGGGTAGAATCAAGGGAATGTCCATTTCATTTGGATATATATTTTATCTCCCGATAAGAGAGAAATACAAACGAGGACTATGTGAGGGGAAACACATCCTACAGCATGTGATGTGCCTCACGTGCGGCGGATCACGGTTTACAGCTGAGAGCTGTAAAATCCTTCCACCATTAATACGCGAGGTATTATGACTTCACGGAATAAGCCGAGCAGTCGCGAATGGTTCACCTCCGTGTCTCTTCGTTCAGGTCCGTGTTTTTTCGGTGAGGTCCGTGGGAATATGATAGGAGATTGCAACATTGTTGCACGTTCGCTACAATGTTGCGAAGATGTCCCGGAGATCACCGAAGGGGGCGAGAGGGGTCCCTAGTGTACCGATGGGGTCGTATGAGGTATCAATGTGAAGCATTCCTGAAGGGGCATCTGATGGGGTGGATGTGGGGTTGAAATATTGTCATTCTGCGCATGCGCGGTAGACCAAGGGTACGGAAATGGACGTTTCGGGGTCTAGGGGAGCCCCTAGTGGTCCGATGGAGTCCAGTGAGGTATCAATGTGAAGCCTATGTGAGGGGGCATCCGAGGGCCTGGGTGTGGGGTTAGAATATGGTCATTCTGCGCATGCGCCCTGCTGTTCTGTCAAGTACACGCCCACCCAATGTTCACCGGGCCGATCCATCGGGTCCGTGATGAGAACGTAAGCAGCAGGATACATACGGTCTAATGGGAACACATCTCGGGCGAACACCCCTTGAAAGACCATACGTGTCTCTGGGTCATTCTCCAGCACGGTGGTTATCTGGTCTGTATCCATGTTAGGTGGAGAAGTCACACAGGACGTTGCGCGCTTTGTCCACTTGAATGATGTTGTCAAACTCGGTGTAGCAGATCACATTGACGGTGCTCCGGAGGGCTCGTGCAAAGTGGATTTCCAACCGTAAATTGCCTTGCTTGGCGAGGGCCAGCTGATGGTCGTTCTCTAAGGTGGGGGTCAAATCGAAACAGAACAACGTGTATCCGTTCGCGTAGTCCTCCCGACTGATCATATTCCCTTCGTCCTGGTTGATTTGACCGGTGGCTGTAAACACGCTCTGATAGGCTCGAATGAAATTCGCGCGCCCAAAGTTCGGTGGTAAGGCCGTGGCTGGGACCTGTTGTCCATCCACATGCAGGGCCACAAAATTGATGCCGAAATGTTAACGGGTTCTCTGGGTAGGCTCCGCTGAAACTGGTATTTTCCACACAGGCCAGGATCAATCGCTTGGGTAGTTCCCCCAGGAACGGGTTTTCTTTGTTGGCGCTCATATTTCCAGCAGACACAGAGAACACTTTGGTTTGCACACGTCGGATAGGGTACTGGGCTGGTTTTGTTTCCAAGGCTTTGAGGTGTCCCAATTGAACGGCTGGATTCGGTTTCATTTTTCGGACATACAGGACTGCGTCTTGGATGACAACCTTATAGTCAGCTGCATGCCCGTCTACGTTAGTGGCCATCAAGGCGAAGGTCGGAGGCGCCCGTATCAGTCGGATTTTGATGGGGATCTTGTTCAACAGATACCGGTCTTGCATGAACATGTCTGCGTGCAGTCGACCCATGAGATCTACCGCGACACCGTTCGCGGTCAAAGCCTTCCGTTTGTTATATCCCACATTGTCGTTCTCTACGCCCATGTGCTGGGCTGTGTCCTGGTAGAATAAAGCGGCTGTCAGTTGAGATTTTTTAGCCTCTCGCCCACGCGACAACAGCGTCTCGATGTAGGCTCGATAGGGGTACGTGTTGGTCGAGTCACTGATGAGTTTGTCGCTGAGAAATATGTCCACCTGTTGAAACATCCCAGAGATTCGTCGGGCCCACCGTTGCTTGGGCGACGATTCTGGAGCCATCTCCATTGACGATGTTGGCTTTCACATACAAGTATGTATGAGCTAAATCCACATAGGGCGTATCCGCATTACTGATGGTGAACTCGATGGGCCATGTTGCGTTGATGCTGGTGAGCGGGAGATGCTCCACCCATAATCCTTGTTCGGCACTGGTCTGTGTGGGCGGGACGGTCCACAAATCAAATTCACTGTTGGTGGAGGGGCAGGACTCTGTGTGGATCAAGGACATGTTTTAAGAAAAGATATCCTGGGTCTTCGATGTGCGTCGTCGCTGGGTCGGTCGTCGACTGGTGCGTGGTCTCGGTGGTGCAGGTCTTTTATTCCCTACGGTGCGTTGTGCTTTGGCACAAGACGCCTCCTGCTTCTTTGGCCCGCCGTTTCAAGGCTTCTTTGGGTGCCGTACCCCCCAAGACATCACCGGCGACTTGCAGTCCACTGCGTACCGCTTGTTTGCCGATTGCTTTCACCCCACGCGTCACCAAGGGCAGGAACGTTTTGACGATGCTCCCGAGTATGTTCCCCAGTCCATGTCCTCGTTGCATGCGTGCACCACTAAAGACCGGAAGGCCACCGCCGGCCTGTTGGGCATAATAGTCCATATAGCTGCGTGCATCGCACTCGTAAGGCACCTTCATTATACAAAGTGGGGAGCACGTGCTTGTCGAAAAGGAAGTGTCAGCACCACTTTCCCGCGTTCGAATGCCACCGGTCGTCCCGTGTCATCTCTTATATCCACCGTGATAGTGTTGATGTCGGTTTGTCGTACGGGTAGGTAGAGCATGTGGGTGAAACTGTGGGTGACTTGATCTCCATACGTCTTTTTAATGGGCACCACCCGTAACAGAGGTGTGTTGATATCGCCCACGATGTGGTTGTCCACCACGTCCGAGTAGACGTAGAGTCCGTACATACCCGACTTCATATCCATCGGGATCTCGCCTTGGTGGGCGATGGGACCAGCGAACGTCCGTAGATCGAAACCCAGCATTTGCTGTAGGATAGGACTCAGTACGACACTCGCGTTGGCGGTGACGATAAGCTGTGCCTTGTCGTTGTGTGCGTTGTAATCGAAGTCCACGTGATTCTTGAAGGGAAAGGATTTGATGGGTTTTGAAGTATTCGTGACCTCCCGTAGAGCCTTATAATGCAACAGTCTTGACAGCCCACCCATGAACTCCTTGGGAGTATCGTATTGGCCTTCGGGGAGGGTGAGTCGGGTGTCTTTTCCTTCGTAGGTCACCTCGTACCACACTTCATTGGCTCGCATGTTGTACCACGAGTAAGGGTATTGGATATCCACGAGGCCACATTCCCAGCGCCCAGGTAAATGCAACGGTTGCGGTAACTGGGTCACGTACTTGGCCAAGGTGTTGTCAGGAAACACATCCAGCGAACTGTTACTGGGTAGGGTGAGGTAAAACATGCCGACTGAGCTGTCCTGCTGCTGCTGTTGGTTTTAATATGTGTTTCAGGCCTTGGGGGGTTGTGTCCGGCGTCGTGTTCGTCGCGTTGACTTGCTACGTGTCACGGCTCTGGAGATGTGGGGTGTCCTGATCACGGATGGTTTTTTAAAGGTCTGAAAAGAAGGTGCCCGTTGTGGTGGTGGTGTTTTGGGGGGTGACTCCGGTTCCCATTCGGATTCCCAAGAAGGTAGTGGGCCACTCGGCGATTGCTGGGTTCGCTGCATAAAGGCCCAGCGGTGGGGGTTCCCCACCAATTTCTATGGTACATGCATGTCTTTCAAGCCTTGAGCGAAGACCTCCCATCCTCGAGGATCCGTGTGCGACCTGCGTTTACGCATCAGGTCATTCACTAAATCCGTCATGTGGGTCCCGGGGATCACCTGATTCTGTACCAGTAGTTCGTCTTTATCATTCCAAGTCATGTTAGGATTCTGTTTCATCCGTTGTAATACCAGGCCAGCTTGTTTCTTGAACGATGCAGGTACACTCTTCAGCACTTCGTCTTCCACCCACTGTGGGGCTGTGGGTGGTACCCCTGGTAATGGCGGCTGTTGAGCGGTGATGAGGTCGGCGGTGTGTCACGTGGTGGTGGTGGTGGTGGTGGGGTAGAGGGTTTTGTATTGGTCCATGAAAGTCAGGTACCGTTGAAGCGTCTCATTGTACCGTTGTACTTTCTCACTTTCGCTTAACCACGGTCTCTGTAAGATCTGTTGCATCTCTCCATCGAGGGTGTTTATGGTCTTCACCGTAGGTGGGACAGGGTAGGGCGATTGGAGGTTTTGAAGGAACCGTGGTTCGACGAGGACCATTTTTTTCGTGTGGTTCATTGTCGGCCGAAGAGTCCACCCAATACTGGACCCAACACGGAAGCGGCCAACGGTGCTAAGATGGCCCCGAGAAAGCCGCCTTTCTGTAACACCTTTTTCTTTTGTGTTTGAGGGACCCGCTTGTGGACTAGGGTTCGGAGACCTGTTTTATGCTTGGCCAACTTGGTCTTCTGAGCCGGAGTCAGTGGTACGTTGCCTTTTAACAGGTTGTACCCGATCTCGCACAGACAGCGTACAAGGTCAGGGTCCGCACCGCGTACAATGGTTCGGACCAACTCGGGTGGGGTCGTCTTCAATACACGGAGCGTCGGAGCGTGCTTCCATACTCGCGCAGACATCATGTACAACTAATGCTAGAACCTACAACTCTGCTCTTTTTATCTACTTCAGAGAACAGAGACAAAGTCAACCATGCTATGGTATTAATTCTTTTTATTATCCCCATCATCAAACACACAGACCCCAGCTGGGGGCGCCACTGTTGATGTGTTTACATTATTTTTGCATGTACACGTGGTGGGTCTCTCCGGGAAAGATGCCGGTCCGTAGTCGAAGGTGGTCGAGGGTGGCTTGCTTGAGGTCGAAGAGCATATACCCGTACTGAGGGGTTGTGGCATCTTTAAATACTTCCAACGCAAACGGTGTGCGGCCGGGATACATCTGTCTCGCCAGGTGAAGCAGTTGAGTGGTATCTCCCGGATTTTTGAAGACCACCAGGTAGTGGGCATTTAAGCTGATGTTCCGATGTTCTTTGTTTTTACTGAACAGATTCTGCACAATGTAGATGATGCTGAGCCGTCGATGATGGCTGCCTTTGGTAAAGAGTTGGGTGACCCGCGCATCCGTCTCCGCCATGAGATCATCCAGAACCACCAAGGTGTCGGGTTCCAAATCGGCCAGGTTGGGTAGGCCTTCCACGAACGTGATGTGGGGCATTGCTGCATACGCTGCCTGCCATTCTCCGTAACACCACACGACTCGGGCAATGGGTGGGTGATCATGCTGTCGGCGTGTTGAAGGAGCTTCCTGACGAAGTGCGTTTTGCCGGAGCCCGTCGGTCCTGCGATGACGCAAGTGAAGGGATGCTGCCACCCAGGGTCCATGGTTTGAGGTCTATCCGTTGTCGTGGTAACCCGCTCTTGTAATTTTCGTACGAGTGAACTGGAGTGGTGGCGGGTACAACGTCGGTCGTCGTTGTCTGTTCACGTTCAGAGATGGTGCTGGGGGTGGGTACAACGTGGGTGGACGGTTCACTGTGAGGGATGAAATCCGGTGGGTCTTTTTCAGACGTAGTGGGTGTACTTGGTGTAGGTGTGGAGCTTGGTGTGGAGCTCGACGTGGCTTGAACACGGGGTGTGGTGGTGACTGGGCTCGATATGGGGTTGACTGGT
>JAVTVY010013267.1:0-57562 GCA_036873755.1 Hanleya hanleyi | reverse complement strand
AAGTTTTCACCAATTTGTTGGAACTCGAAACGGATCCGTCGTGTGGTACGCAGTACATTGTCTGGAGAAACATTGGCCATGGCTGATGGTATAGATTCTGGGGTATTTCTGGCGACCCTGTTCGCTGAACTGACAACTGGCCGGCCAGAACCACGACAGTTACCTCTGACATGTGTAACAGACAGTAAATCACTGTATGAAGCAGTAAAATCAACAAAGTTTGTGGCGGAGAAACGGTTACGATTGGAGATCAGCGGAATAAAGGAGATGATAGAAACAAACCAAGTTCGGGAAATCGTTTGGGCCAGTGCCGAGAAGCAGCTAGCAGACTGTTTGACCAAGAAGGGAGCATCACCACTGATGTTGATGAAAACTCTAGAAGAAGGGGTCATATCAGTATAAAGTGTAAGCGCGTTAATGACATTATTCATTGTGGCACGCGTGTGTTAGTTAGATAACATAACATCGTGTTGATAGAGTAAGTGACCTCCGTACCATATGACATATTAAAAAACAAAAAAAAAAACAAAAAAAAAAACAACAAAAACATGTACATTCAGGGAAATTGTGTGCGAGATATGGGCATGTACAGGCATTTGACATCATAGGACTGCAGGAACTGATACATTCCTGCCTGGCATATTATCATCATGTTGGTACATGAACTTTACCAGGGAACTGGACTTTACCAAGCGAACTGTTTAATTCTGTCAAGCGAACTGTTTAATTCTTGTTAACTTCCATTAATAGAGCCTTAAATTTTTATAATTACAGTGGAGATTGTTAACTATGACACTCAGATTCTAGAGCCTCGACATTTAGATTCTAGAGCCTCACTCTAAACAGCTGACTGGGCTAGACATGCGCGAGGGACTGAAGGGAACATGCGGTTTCCGCTGGACGCCATTAGCTGGATGTACAAGTTTTACGGTTCTGTTAACAGTGATTAAAAGTGTTTTAACTGACAAGTTGTCTTGGAGAGTGGAATTATTATAGTCCACCGGTTTCTCGCATGTTTTACAGACTGTATTTACTCAGTAAATGTTATGTACATCAGGTAGTTTAATACTATTACAGATAGACTAATGTGTGCAGTTTAGCACCGTCATTTGATGGAAACAGTTGATGACTGGCCGGAAGTCATGGTTCACTACGATTGACAAATTTGTCTAGCATGCATACTGTGTATCCCCCTGACCTCCATGTCAGTCAACTGTGAAATAGGAAAACCGCTGCATTTCTGTGTGTAGGAAATCAGTGATATGCTGCAGCACTGCAGTATTGAAAGCATACATGTAGAGCGAACAATAATGTCTGCAATAGGTGATGTGGTGTAGACACTAATGTCTGGAATAGATTATCTGGTACAGACAATAACATCACTCACACGTGGGATTAACGGCATAAGTTAATCCCATGTAGGATGGATAGGTCAGTGCCATGGGATTACTGCTGCATACGGCAGTCCAGTGTAAGATTACTGTTGGATATGTCAGTCCCATGTGAGGTTACTGCTGGATAGGCCAGTCCTGTGTAGGATTACTGCTGGATGGACCAGTCCCATGTGTTATAACTTATTACTGATGGATAGACCAGTCCCCTGTGGGATTACTGCTGGATAGTCCAGTCCCAAGTGGGATTACTGCTGGATAGGCCGGTCCTGTCTTGGATTACTGCTGGATAGATGAGTCTCGTATGGGATTAATGCTGGATAGGACAGTCCCGTGTGGGATTACTGCTGTGCAGATAGGCAGTCCAGTATGGGATTACTGCTGCATACGGCAATCTTGTGTGGGTTACAGCTGGGAAGGCGAGTCCCGTGTGGGATTATTGCTGGATAGGCTAAACCTGTGTGGGATTACAGCGGGATAGGTGGGGTTACTGCTGCATATTGCAGTCCAGTATCCTATTACTTCTGAATAGGTCAGTCCCGTGTGAGATTACTGCTGCATAGGCCAGTCCCGTGTGGGATTATTGCTGAATAGGCCAGTGCCATGTGGGAGTGGGATTACTGCTGGATAGGCCAGTCTGATCTGGGATTACTGCTGGATAGGTCAGTCCGGTGTGGCATTACTGCTGGATAGGCCAGTGCCATTTGGGATTACTGCTGGATAGGTGAGTCCTGTGTGGGATTACTGCTGGATAGGCCAGTCCCAAATGGGATTACTGCTGGATAGACCAGTCCGGTCTGGGATTACTGCTGTATAGCTCTGACCTAGGAAAACATGTAGAAACATGTGCACCAAGACGAGTAATCATCTCACAAAGATTCGACAAACTTTCCATGTACAGATGTAAATTTTTGCCCAACAAAACCTTATCAATGGAAACGCATAAAGTCTAAACTGCAATAATTAGACAAAAATTCATATTTAATGTCATATTTCTTAAATAGCACATGCACATCCTCAAACCACATTGAACTTGGGTAGCAAGTGTCAAACTCATCCAACAGCTGACAGCTTCAGAAAACTTTATCATTGGCAAATTACTTTCTACACAAAACCCCTCAAAATTTGAACAAAAATTAATATTTCATCTCCTAAATAGCACAAGTACATCCTCTAATCATAAGAAACATGTGTAAACAGTTTTCCATAATCATTCAATGACAGCTGACAACAGCAGCAACTGTGATGTACAGATGTACATGTGCACTTCCAGCTAAACGCAAAACTCGATCTATTTGGCTATAATTTGGAGATAAATTAATATTCCATCTCAAAAATAGCACAGGTACATCCCCTAATCATAAGAGACATGCGTATCAAGTTTCGTAATCATCCAATGAGATCTGACATCTGCAGCAAACTTACCATGTACATGTATACATGTGAGCCTACATGTACAATTCATCTAAACAGAAAACTATCATTTGCCATAATTTGGAGAAAATTTAATACTATATCAAAAATAGCACACGTTATCCTTTCTAATCATAAGAAACATGTACCAAATTTCGTAATCATCCAATGAGATCTGACATCTGCAGCAAACTTACCATGTACATGTATACATGTAGAGGCCTACATGTACAATTCACCTAAACAGAAAACTCTTATCATTTGCCATAATTTGGACAAAAATTAATATTCCATCTCAAAAATAGCACAGGTACATCCTCTAATCATAGAAACATGTGCACCAAGTTTCATAATCATCCAATGACAGCTGACAACTGCAACAAACTTTCTAAGTACAGATGTACATGTGCACTTCAGCTAAACGCAAAACTCTATCATAGGGATTTTAACATTGGAGCACCGCAGGGGTAGTACCCTCAGGTGGAGTACCCACACCCCATATTTTTTTTTTTTTTTTGTTGTATTTTTTCTAAATTCTCTAGATTTTTTTTGGAATTTGCCAAATCAAAAACCTTATCATTTCCAGGCCGGGGACACTGACGACGACATCGTCTTTCCCCCCTCACAATATCTCCCCTTTACTTCGTAAAGCAAGATAAAAATCATGATTTTTATGAATTTCATAATTTTGGGGATCACAGTGACCTTGACATTCGGCCCTGACCTACAATTTGGTATGTGACACATCATGTCCCCCTAATGTATCTACTGACAAAAACATGAGATTGATCTAATCAAAACCCCTCGGCTTTCGCTAAGTGATTGTGACCCATGTGTAGTGTGAACTGGGGAAGAGATTCCAGGGGTTATTTTAGACACTTTTCCTTTATATAACTCAATTTCAAAAAGATGAAAAACTCAATTTTTCGGCGCGCCTATGGCGCGCAAAATAAACAACAAAACTCAATTTTTTCCGGTTTTTCATCGCATGCAGTCTGGAAAGTCAATTTTTTAATCTTTTTAGTAGGACACTTACAATAAATAAATTTGCGACAATTTTTCATCGTGAATGAACATGTGACTCAGTAATGTTATGAAGCTCATCGATTATTTTGGGGGTGGGAGAGAGTACTTTAGCTCTGGATTGTGATAGGTCAAAAGTGAAAATATTTTCCCTACAAATAGCTTACTTTAGTTTAAAAAATCTATACTTATAGTCAAGAAATAAAAATTGTCCTTTGTCCATTTCCATGAGTTAACCAATCCTTGACAAAGTTGGTGGTTGAGTATTGTAAGTGTCTGGGTATTTGTAAGTGACAGGAAAGAAATGAAGAAATAAATGGCAATAAAAATGTTAATAAGAGACGTAAAAAATAAAACAATGGTGGTTGTGAAGTTTTGTGGATTTCACGAAAAAAATCCAATGCTGCTTGGTAAACGCAGATAAATGGCCAAAAATTGTAAATTAAACTCAATATGCACCCTATTTTGTAGTATGTGGTGTGGGACTTGTTTACAAAACATACTGGGGTTTCAGAAATTTCCATCGGGCAGAAACAAAATTATTCATAAAAACGTATATTTTGTATGTTATAGCATATGCCCCCGCATGTAGATCCCCATTTGCGCAGGAGAGAGTGTGGATCTTTTGTTTTTACACCAATCTGCATTGCTCACTTTGTGTATTTATTCCCAAATGGTACATCAGCTGTATTTTGGGGAATGTCTGTTTTGTTCGTTTCTTGTTTCTGGGGAAACGTCTTTCAACGTCACACGCATCCAAGTGAAATGTTGACAGAGAGAAAATGCTTGCCCGTTGTCTTGGTTCCGAACTTAACCGAAAAACCTGGAGATTGACGGACAGCGTGTCTCGGAGACCAGACTCATAAGCCACAGCAGTATGACAGCAGTGGTTCCCGAGTGGACTAAAAAGAGGAGACGTAACTTTGAAATATCAAAATGGCGGACTAGTTCGATCGTCGAAAACGTCGCTGAACAATTTGCTTTGAAATGAGAAACGTTCAGGACAATATCTTTATCGGACCTATACGACTGAAATGAGAACAGTTCAAGACCAGACGTCCTTATCGGAGCTATACGATTGAATAATAAAGGTACACAAGTTATCTGTCTGCACATCAGTTACAAATCCTGAGTGCTTATCTCGACTCGAGTGGCGGGGCTGGTCACATGTTTTTTTGTTCTTTCTCGCGGGGGTTTTGGGGGAGGGGGACGGGATAACAGACGACGAAACTCAGTTTAGATTTCTCAGAAACTCAATTTATTTCGTAGAAACTCAATTTTTCGTGCGCCTTCGGCGCGTAAATTCTCAAAATTTTAGAAAACTCAATTTTCGGCAATAAAACTCAATTTACAAAATTTTGCAAAAACTCAATTTGTAATTGTTTTTCATCGTGGTTACCACGATGAAAAAAGTGTCTAGAAAAACCCCTGCGAGATAGTTCTATGTGGGATGATCAAGATATACCGGTAGTTGGTTATATTCAGGCATATAGGACAGAAATAGAAAAATTATATATCTGTAAAGGGGCATAACTCTGTAAAATATGGGTTGAGGGGAGCCACTTTCGATAGGCACTTAGCACTCTGTAAAATAAGAACCGAGACAAATAAGCTGTACCGAATTTAACTTGTACATTCAGCCACAGATAACAAAATTGGAGATTATTACATCCAAAAGAGGCTTAACTCCATAAGCCGAGGCGAGTAATCCTTTGTTGGCTTGTAGAATACAACAATATAAATAAGTTTCCAAAATATAGTAGCTATACCAAACACAGTTCTGCAAATATAGTTGGTTATATTCAGGCATATAGGACAGAAATAGAAATTAATATATCTGTAAAGGGACAGTATTCTGTAAAATATGGGCCGAGGGAAGCCACTTTCAATAGGCGTCTGACTTAGCAGTTAGATAAATAAGTGTTGAAAATTTGGTGGTTGATTCTGCGGTCACAGTGACCTTGACTATTGACCTTGACCTAAACTTTGGTACATGACAAACCGTCTCCCCGTAATTTCTCAATGGACACAAAAAATCACAATTTTTAACAATTTCACGATTTTGGGGTCACAGTAACCTTGACTTTTAACCTTGACCTACATTTTGGTATGTGACATATGTCCCCCTATTATCTACTGACACCAAAAAAAAATGTTATTTTAATCATTTCCTGATTTTGGGGTCACAGTGACCTTTGACCTTCAACGTTGTCCTAACTTTTGGTATGCGACACTTCATTTCCCCTTATTGAATCCACTCACAAAATTTAGAAATTTTTAATGATTTCCTGATTTTTCGGTCACACTGACCTTCGACCTCTGACCTCGACCTACATTTTGTATGCAACGCATTGTTCCCCCCTAGGGCATACATTCACCAAAAATTAGAAATGCAGATAGAAAACTGTCAATGATATCCTGATTTTAGGCAAGTGACCTCTGACCTGAGCCTCGACCTCAATTTTGGTATGCGACTCATCGTCTCCACCTAGCATATCCACTCACAAAAAAATTGCAACTATGGATAGAAAATGTTCACAGATATACACCGGACACGACCACTTCAGTGATTTTCTGTTTTTTAGGCCAGTGACCTTTGACCTCGAACTTCATTTTGGCACGCATTATACTCTGCCTCCCTGTAGGGTATCCACTCACCAAAAATTGGAACTCTAGATAGAAAAATGTCCCAGATATAGACCGGACACGAGGGATGGACAGACGGACAGACAGACAAACAGATGGAAACCGCCATAATACATAATACGTCCGCCTTTTGGCGGGCGTATAAAAAAGCAATCAGAGTTTGCTTCAAGTTTGGAGCACTGTTACATGTAATTGCTTCGGGTATTGCATTTAGTATGTGATGTACATGCACTTCTGGAGATGGAGGGTGGGGCTGATTGTCCTTGGAGTTGGTTCGTCATGATAGGACTAAAATATTGTTTAAAGGGATGTTAAATCCTATTCACTAGGAGTGAGTGAGTGAATAGAATTTAACGTCGCTTTCAAGCTTTCACTGTCACCCTTGGAGTGGTCACAATGCCCTGGGATGGGGGAAGGGTGATGGATATGTCACATAAATCTACAGTGAGTTGGGGCTCAGTTCCTGGAGGGTGGGGACACTCATGGGGGTAATGGATGTGTCCCATGAGGTTAATGGGTGTGCAAAGTTTGAGAGATAGAGCATGGACTCAGTATCATTAAGGGGGTGGGGATGTAAACTTATATATATATAAGGTGGGGTTAGAAAGGAGTTGTCTTGAATGGGGTCCTTCAAGGGAAAGACAGATTACAAACATTTAAAGGTGAAATGCAAAGGCTTTTAGATTCTCGTTGCTCTCCAGTTGTTTGGAAATTACGTCACACTGAATGTTTGAATGCTGCAAGTGGGAGGAAAAAAACTATAATTACATGTATATATTGATGTAATACAATCAAGTGTTACCCAAGCTTTTACCTTTCACAGAAATTTCAGCATTTGGAAGGTATGATTCAACCTCTTTTGCTGTACTTTAACATCATGGAGTCATAACAGAGCTGTTTCTATGGCTATGGCACTGACTTACTCAAATCCTGAAATATTAAAAAGAGTATTTATACACATGTTACAATATTTTTTTATGATAATCAATATTCACCAAAAAGCAAATGTATTTAGCCCGCTACAACATGTTGCAGAACTGTCAAGAGGAAAATTGTTGGTTCTCAAAGGAATCAGACGGTGGAGTTAGCTAAAATCTGATGTATTTAAACTCGTGGGTTTTTTTTTAACTTCATCAGTCTGGTTTTATGTTTGGAGCACAGTAATCTCTTGGGTATTGCATGTATTAAGTGAGTGAGTGAGTGAGTAGGATTTAACGTCGTTTTCAACATTTTTTGAGTCATATCACGACGGTGCCTACATGTGTCAGAACACGAGTGTCCACAGTTCCTATTATCCTGGACACTGATCAGCCCAGCTAGTAATCTTCATCAGTGTCTGGTCTTAAGTTTGGAGCACTGTAATCTCTTGGGTATTGTATGTAGTAATATGTGATGTACACATGGCAGTGTGACTAACGTGACAGGACCTATGAAGTAGGGTAGGCATTAGGACTCCGACACGCACTGAACTCTTGGAAATCCCCCGCCCCAAGTTGAAATCCTGTCTATATTAAGATCGGCACAGCCCAAGTCAGAATCACCAGTGATTTTCATAAAAAATCACCAGAAATTTTCATTAAAAAGTAGGTCAGCTCAGAACTTGCTGGTAACAGTCCCCTAATGCACCTTCATGCAAAAAATCAAGGTTCTAACGGTTCTCCTTATTTTGCCGACGAAAGAATTCGGATGGACTCACTCACTACCTGACAATTTGCAGATGGTACATGTAGCCTACTCCTGTCGACTACATAAAAGGAAATTATGTACTTCTGTAACTAAGAATTGTTTTCAACTGATCTGAAGGAGGTCCCAACTTTTGTAGCACAAAGGAAGGCATTTGATGAAAAAACACGCAAATGAACAAAAACTACCCAGCTGTCAGGATTTAAATGCAATTAATTGGGAAAGTTTTCTTTTAAAAGTTTTTCAATTTGATGATATGCATGTACCAGTCTCGGTTTGAGAAATTAGGTCGAGGTCACTCATCATCAAGGTCACTTAGGTCAAGGTCACTGGTCCAACGTCAGAATCAAGTGTAGTGTATGATCCTTTGAGATACTATGGTCCATGCAATATAAATGGACTTGTAAGGTTAACGTCAGGTTATAATTTGACTAGGGCAAGATACATGTACGTCAAGTTTCTTTAAGTGAGCTGAAGTGTTCTGAAAATGCATTTTGCTTTTTTAATTTGGAGGGCTGGGGCCAAAGGTTTATTAAGTTTTTTTACTACAGTGACCAATAATTTAGCATGTTTGATATTTCCTGAAATAAAATATTACTGAGTGAAGTTAACTAAATGATTTATTACATAAGGTGTCAAATGCCGTCATCATAAACTAGGTAGGGGTGTCAAATTGAGTCACCCTAAGGCAATGCTAGTAAGCCTCCATCGGGCAAAGAGTTACACCTACATTGTACATCAAGAAATACTGTGCTAATATCATTTAATCAATTTCATGTAACTATTTGTTGTATTTGGAAAAATAGGTCAAGGTCCGTCATCCTCAAAATGGCTCAGTTCTGTAACCATCCCCATACATTGCATGAATTTGTAAAGCCATACTTTAAGAGATAATGAGAAAACTGAGCATGAGGATATTAGACAGATGAACAGCATGGTCTTCAGCAAGGCCCCACCTGTCTAAGCCCAGAAAGTCTTTGTGAGTGAGCCCTTGTTCTGAAGAGGAGTAGACATCTTAAAACTTGGATAGGTGAATTATTTTCTGTTGATCAAGAGATAACATTCTAGTATGTACTGTGACCTAATCTTTTCTTCATGCCACATCTTCTGTCTGAAATTTATATCATCTTCATTCATGTCATTGCCAAGCATTTAATCTGCTGAAAAAAATCAATATATGAATTAGTGGAATTGGAAATCAGTGCTATGAATAGACTCAACTTACTTTTCGCTGTTAACAAGAACATGCATGATAAGTACAGATGATGGCAGAGATCAGCAAGGAAATTCAGACGAAATCTGATCTAAGTGCTCTGAGCACACATTGTACTTGTACATAATTTTACCAATCAGGATTGAAAGTCCATGTATGTTTGACAACTTACAGATGAAAGTAAAACCTATTTTCTAGGTCCATAGTCCACTCCATTTTACTTATTTCTTCTTTTCTCATCGTTTATCTTCAGTTCAATACAATGCTGTCTTCTACTCGCTGTGAGGCATGTTATGTATTTCATCAACTTTATTGTAATGTAACTTTATGAGGGAGAGGTGTTAATATAGGCCATGCCTGTTCACCAAGTATTCCATATTTATAGCTCATTTCAGTTATTCACAAAGCTATTCAGTATGTGAAAGTCTGTATAGTTACCCCAATAATTCAATCACCGGAAGTGCAGCAAATATGACTTATATCTGGAAATATTCTTCATGGCACCAGCTACAAAGTGTCACATTTGTCATTATGTGATTTTTCTTCAATTTGAATGAAGAATGAGAATGCTACTTTTTCTCTGTGTTTGAATAACAGAGTTGGAAAGTGAACTTCCTGTGATTGAATTATTAGGGGAATTACTATAGTTTGGTTCTGGAAGACGTGATGAAATATTAGTAACTTACAAAAGATGAAGACTCGTCTCAATCCTGCTGGAGATCCAAATTTTGTCTTACTGTGAGCTGCAAGTAGCTGTTTGGAGTGTTGAAGTCTCTCGTAATCTGCGAACCTGGTGGTGATTCAAGCAGCTCTAGTCAGTTCTTTGGTCAGTCTTCTGGTGCGATCTTTGCACTATTCATGACTATCAAAAGAAAACATTGGAATTACATATCATTACCTCAATTACAGGAGAGTGAATGAAGATCAGAACTCCATCCACATTTTCATGGAATTTTCTTGTCCTTTTTGAAATTTTGGCTTCTTTTGAAGTAAATTTTCATGATAATAATCATTTTCGGAGTGGTTCCAATTGGAAGGATGATCTGTCATTTGAAGGCAAGTTGCTGACTAAATACATGCACTTAACTCTGAATGTATCAAACTCATACTTCAGTCATTTCATCATTGTATCAGGCAATTTAAATCTTCTACCTCATGTATATAGTAAGCTTACATAGTTACATGGAATTGAACATATCCAACTACAGTTTGTTATAATTGTTCACCTACATATACTCAAAAACAGATCCCGTCTTCTACGTGTCTGTCTTCATGTTAAACATCCAGATATTCATTCGGTACCATGGACTAATATTGACAGTACCAGTACTTTATCATCGATACAGAACGAGATCAGGCAGGCTGCAGTACCTATATGAAGTAAACTCAGTCCATGAAATGCAGCACATTGATCCTATGAAACACAGAAACAATGTATGATAATAGATAAATAGTTAAATATACGAAATAAGAATCATTTATTTGTGTATATGTGGCAGGGAATTTTGGTTTGAGAAATTTGATGATGTCAGAGTTCCAGTTTGCTGAGTTTAAATTTTCTCTCAAATTTCAATGATTATGAATTATTATGTTGTCTAGAATTGAAATATGTAGTTACATATTTATGACTCTCAAGATGTTCAAGGGTCTCACCCAAAGTGGAAGACAAATTTCCAGGTCCATGGAAACTTTCTTTTGTACTGCATTGACACATTGATGATGAAGCTCAGCCTGAAATAAAATCTTTGTAAAATGAGACAGGGTATAAAGTGTGAATATAGTTTGTGAATATGGGAAAGGGTGGGGGGGGTGTAGAATTACAGCAGGAAATTGTTTTTGAGAGAGCTAGAACTAATAAATATCTACGTGTCTGTCTTCATGTTAAACATCCAGATATTCATTCGGTACCATGGACATAATATTGACAGTACCAGTACTTTATCATCGATACAGAACGAGATCAGGCAGGCTGCAGTACCTATATGAAGTAAACTCAGTCCATGAAATGCAGCACATTGATCCTATGAAACACAGAAACAATGTATGATAATAGATACATAGTTAAATATACGAACTAAGAATCATTTATTTGTGTATATGTTCGAGACATTTGATGATGTCAGAGTTCCAGTTTGTTGAATTTAAATTTTCTCTCAAATTTCAATGATTATGAATTATTATGTTGTCTAGAATTGAAATACGTAGACTTTACATATTTATGGCTCTCAAGTTGTTCAAGGGTCTCACCCAAAGTGGAAGACAAATTTCCGGAACATTTCCAGGTCCACGGAAACTTTTTGACTGCATTGACACATTGATGATGAAGCTCGGCCTGAAATAAAATCTTTGTAAAATGAGACAGGGTATAAAGTGTGAATATAGTTTGTGAATATGGGAAGGGGGGGGGGGGGGGGTAGAATTACAGCAGGAAATTGTTTTTGAGAGAGCTAGAACTAATAAATAAAATTAATTTGAAGGACAACACTATCTTTCTCAAGGATTTTCATGGCACAGACTCTCAACAATATTGAAATTTCAGCACGACAAAACAAGAATATTTTAACAGATTAATACTCCTCTACCCCTCCTGTGTCACTACACCTCCAATCATCCTGTTTATTCATATGACCAAGTTTTGCTTGTGTGTGAAGACCTAACTAAGATAATGTGAGTGTCCATTTCTTGGAACACCTTATACACAGAACTTTGGTAAAGTGTTCTTCTGTGATTGTGTTCATTCATTTATGTTAACTGTATTGCTGATCTGCAAAGACTTTAATAAATTTTATTCTTATCTTCAGTTAGTTTAAGGTGTTCTGTCTTCATATTGTCTTTCCACTATCAAATTTTATTTTTACAGATTAGGGTACTCAGTGCACTATTCTAACATGTCTAATGTACTTTGTCATACAGGGATACTGCACATTCAGCAATATTTTCATTATGATCTCTTCACAGACCCACACCTCTTAACCGATGAAGGAATTCATGTTCATTTCAGTTTTCACTTTAATAGTTCAGTTTTATTTTTCGAGAACTCATCAAACATGTCAAATGGCTTCACTCTGACAGCAGCAGTGCTCAGCTGAGATAATCCTCACAACTTGAACTGCTAAGGACTACTTATACACTAATCTTCAAACATATGGCCTATTGTCTTTCAATAAATGATGAAACATTTCTGCAGCTTTGATTAATCAAAATTGCTCCATAACAAACTTTCATGCATGTCATTGGTCATTGCCTTTTCTGATGCAAACATCTGAGAAGGGTTGTCAATGTTATGCATTGCATCATGGGTTGTTTTGGAGCAGCAAGGTTTACTTGGGCCCATGTTCCGGATTCTTTGTTGTTGAAAAATTGTTCAGAATTTCGTTAATTACGGTAATGATGTTAGGCTAAACACTCTCATAGTTACCTGTTGCTATAATCCTATTCGACTGTCAACTGGTCAATCACCATCATCACTGCCCGACGCTTGCTGTCACTGTTGTTGTTGTACCAGGCTGTATGAAAACGTCGACATCAAGCAGAAAAACTGTTTTCTGAGAACAGCATTTGAAACCATAATGCATCAACAGGTGGTCAAGAAGACCCAGGGGCCAGTTCAGGTCATCTGCATGATCTGGTGAGCAAATCGGACGTCGTCATCGATATTTGTTTCGTGTGGAAGGGCACCTGCTCACGAGTGTTGTTGTGCTTCCACTGAGATTTGAAAACAGCTGACCGTGCGCCTTCTCCATATCATGCATATTCATTAGGTCTCAATTTGACGTCACCATATCATACATATTCAATAGGTGATAATTTCACCTCCTAAACAAGAGAGCTCGCCACATACGCACTTTTCATTCCACAGAGGCTTGATCAGTATGTATCTATGAGATAAATATCTAGAATGTTTTTATCGTACATATCATTAATATCATGAAAACAATGAGCTAAAACATATTGAGTCTCTTTATGAGGATCACGGTTGCAGTATTTTCCAGCGCAAAGGGGGCAGCGGGGCCCGGCCCCTTCAATATGAAAAAAGGGGGGGGGGAGCAAGGAACAGTTTGGCCCCCACCCCCCAAATATTTGTAACTGACGTGCCTTGAAATGGGTCAGATATGTGTAGAGAACCGTTTCAAATTCCAAAATTTTCCGGAGTACCCCCGTCTCCCCCATCACATCTTCAGAAGCCCCAAGTATTCATCGTGTTTACATTTGAAACATGTCTCAAGTTCCCCATGAAGTTCATTCTGTCCAATCAACGTCACGAACAGCATGATGTCCATCAATAGTTCGCCGTCAAATAACCTCGGAACAGTCCTTATATGTTTTGTACATACATGTATAATTAATGAATTACTGAACCATCTACGGCATAAAAGTATCTACGCCATGCGGAAAAAAAATATCGGTAGGGGGGCCTACTAATTGTGTGAATATCACTTCCTTGTTGTGTGTAAACCAGTATGCCTGAACACTATATACCTTTATTCGTTGAATATTAATGGTCTAAATTTGTGTTCACACTGTAACTTTAAACTTGGGTGGTTGGGCATAGTTGACAAATATCATCAGCGAATTATTTTCGAAGCCACGTTGGGGAAATTTCATTCAAGAACGTACGCCCATTGGATTTTTTTTTTTTTTTTAGCTCTTATGAGTCGGTTTTATTGCGACATATGCTATCCCTTTCAAAGTTCTCAGAAGCGCCAGACTGCGTTAAATCAAGTCTGAAATCCCTTTCTGTCCCACCCCCGTCTGCATCCCCCCTCCCCAATATCGCTCCGCCGCGCCGGTGAGGTCAGGGTATGGCAGGAAATTAACATGAAGCTGCGCTATATAAACCCCTCGGCTCTGAACCCCAGCTAAGGGTGTCTCTACCAATTGACTTGTTGGAAGAAATATTTACCCCTGGTATTGTAAGTGTACTTTCTTTGGAAAAAAAAAGTTTTCCTCCCCTTAAATTAATTTGTTTCTGGAATAAATACATACACTATAGATATACGTTTGTCATATCTTGGTAAACACAACTAAAATTGCTGAAATGTAAATCATTAGAAGAGAGCCAAATTTGGGGAAACATTTAAGCGGTGGGAATATAAAATCACGTGTGGCAACTAAAAAGTGTTGTTAGGTTAGGTTGTTAGCAAAACAAAAAAGTAAAACTACAAATCGTGTTGTGAATAAATTTTGTTTATTATAATTACTGATAAAAAAACTTTTTAGTGGAACAAGCTGAGTGAATCATATTAGTAGAATAAGATCAATCAGGTGGGGGAATGGTTAGCAGTCCATTTTTTGGTAGGGATGAATAACTGTTAATGGAACTTTAATGGAAAAAGATCAATAACTTCAATGAATGTTGTTAGACAAGGGGCATAACTCTGCAAAATACTTTCTGACACTACTCATTTTCGATAGGCATCTAGTGTCATTTTCAAAACAGATTTGCAGGCATTCTTCGCCGCATTGTGTAAGAGAATAAATCAATAAATGAGTCATCCAATCAATAAATAAATGTGATAGTATACACACATGATATAGAAATTATATGCAAACTTAACATAGGAATTAGTGGATTTTATTAGACAAGGGGCATAACTCTGCAAAATACTTTCTGACACGACTCATTTTCCATAGGCATCTAGCTCAGGTCAAGAGAAACAACTGTATCACGTTAGGATGTTGTATATACAACGGTTCTGAAATTATCACAATAACAAATCATAAATGGATTTTTATTTGTAAAAAGGGGCATAACTCTGCAAAATATTGTCCGATATGACTCATTTTCGATAGGCTTCTGATTTACGTGAAGATAAATAGATGTAACAAGTTTGGTTGCCATGCATGAAACGGTTCTGTAGATATGGCGGTAACGGACGGACGGACGTACGGACGGACGGACAGCCGTACATGATGACGACAATACCCCTAGGCCAAAGTTGGCCGAGGGGTAAAAACTGTTGTAACTCAGCTTGACATCATTAGTATAATAAAAATAAGTACCGCTATTTATTAATTTACATAATTTATTTATGGAACTTACGCAGGTCCCTATCGTCCAATATCCCACAGGCCTGCAGTCAACTGACTGGGGCGACAATACTTCATCTTTATGGCTTTGAACAATTTTGTTGTGATGCTGAACAGCCAAATTTTGACGAGCAACTAGGCGGGTGTTTTGCTAAGAATATTGTAAGGTTAACATTATGTTTCCTATTGGGGAGAAACGGAACACAGTTGGTCCTTTTAGCTTCACACCACATTCTGTTTTTCCCCTACCCGCCCTTGTCAAATATATAGATATGCACCTAGCCTATCCATCGTACCCACAAGAGTCGATCACGTGTTATGCTGAATAGCCAAATTATGACGAGCAACTAGGCGGGTGTTTTGCTAAGAATATGGTAAGGTTAATATTATATTTCCTACTGGGCTGAAACGGAACACAGGTGGTCCTTTAGCTCCACATGGCATTCTATTTTTTCCCCTACGGGGGGGGGGCGCAACATCAATCAAAAAAATTGTTTTGCCTATAAACTAAATAGTAAGATAAACAGCATTTTGTCGGTTATTTTTTAATACTGAGTATGTACCTTTAAAATCCACCTCATTGCATATCATGGCCACACTGTATAGAGCACGAATTATCGCTCAAATTTAGGGGTTCCGTTTTGCCCCACCACCCCCAAAATGTCAGCATGTCGTCACTTAAAAAAATATTTAATTTGAAATGTAACGTACAATATCACATCATCTCCATTACACCAAACCAGTTTTTACATTCGCACTTCGAACTTCCCAGGTTCAAAGTGAAAACGTATAGAAATTGGTTTCATCAATTGAAGAACATATGGGCTACGTAACTATTATGTCTTATGCCTATTAACTATTATGCAGGTCGAAATAAAAAAATTGATGTGATAGTTAGCATCTTACTCTTATACATTTCACATGTTTTAGCAGTATTTTGATTCTGTTTCTACATTTATAAGCTAATATTTTCATGTTACGAATCCATCATACTCGTTATGATATTATATTTCTTGGGTTCGTTACGTATGGATTCATGTCTCATATCATCCCAAGTTATTGTTCATCGAAGCTATGGAGTATACACACCTGCAATATGGAGATAGGTATCAGATGCATGGGTGTTATCAAAGTCGTGGCATACAAATCAAATAAATCACACTCATAATCTATATCTGTATCAACGTCATGAATACCAATATTTCTGTATCGATAGGCCTATTGCTAGAGTAACGGAAGTTAAATATCTGTATAGAAAAATCAATCTTATTAAAATCATATCCAAATATAATCGCAGAGAAATAAATATTATTTTACTCATTGTCAAGAACTTAGAATAAACAATATAATTGTCGCTTTCAAAATCTTTATTTTCACAATATTCAAGAACAATATCACACATATTTATTCGAACCGTATCAAGTGTTTGAGTAAATGTGTATCTTCCGTTACCTCCCAAGGGCTCTGTTATCAGTGCCTTTTCTTTTGTATACAGAGTTTGTGAAAAACCATGCCGGTGCCCAATGACGCTATGAAACAATAATCCACAATTACAGCATGGTTTTACAATGGTTCCACTCAGCATGCCAATTACCTATTTACATGTTTAATCATATTCCCACTCATATAACATCCCTACGTTTTTCTTTTTTTGTGGAATCCAAAATCTATAGGTCAGCTAGGACAGTGAACTTGGCATACATAAACACAATTTTTCGGCGGTCGTCTTTATAGATTACTAAAATTCTGACAATATTTTAAGTATTACACGGGCAAATATATATCTTTCTTGTTTTAGTGTTGTTTACCAACTATGTGAAATGCTATAGTTCAAAATTACCGTTTCACGCCCCCTCAAAAATGTCACTTGTATAATGTTTCAGATGCTGCGTTTCCTATGGCAGTAATCATTGAATTTCACGCATTTATTCCATCTGTACTTCGCCTCATCATGATAAAGTCATTAGGTTTGATGACTGAGTGTCTATATCACAGGGGTTCGTTATAGTAATTGGTTGTGTTGATTCACGGATGGGGGAGGTCCAGGTCGGTATACTTTTCTTCACTACCTCCCCCCCCCCCCATCAACATAATTAATCAATTAACAACGGCAACGAGTCTGAGGCCCATGGGTTTATCGTGCTGTGACCTCAATTGAAATAGACCGGGTATTATCATTTAACATCAGACTAGATGATAACAGTTAAGTTTTTTTTTAAAGTGGTCTATCTGTCTTCTTGTGCTCATGTTGTAAATGTGACACATGTAGAGGTATTATATGGATGGGCCGATCAAACTGTACATAAACCTGTACTTGGCTTCATCATACAACTTGGATATACTACTATCTTTATTTTTATTATGCGAAATGACATACATATTGGATACATTCGGCAAATAATTCATGAACGAATCTAGCAAAACTGTAAGCTATGTACAAATACAAGGTAACATATTGTTATGCAGTATTACTGTAGCGATGACATATCTTTTGAAATACTTTCTCAAATAATATTTACATTAAGCAATTATATTTTATATTACAGCGAACTAATTCTGTTATAACATAAATCTACAAATCAATATAATTCTACTGGGTGGGGGGCAGGGTACACGAAACAGAGTGCAAAAGGGGATGCGGGGGATGGAAGGAGATGAAACAGAGACAGTGAGAAAGCAAGCACAGAGGCTGGTGCAGCACAGGGAGAGGGAGCACAGAGGCTGGTGCAGCACAGGGAGAGGGAGCACAGAGGCTGGTGCGGCACAGGGAGAGGGAGCACAGAGGCTGGTGCAGCACAGGGAGAGGAAGCACAGGCTGGAACTACACAAGAAGAGAGAAAAGAAGCACAGAAGCGGGAGGTGCACAGCTAGGGACAGGGAACACAGAGAGGGGAGCGGCTCAAGGACAGTGAGAACGGGAGCACCGAGGCGGGAGCTACACAAAGAGAAAGAAAAGAAGCACAGAGTCGGGTACAGCACAAGGACAGTGAGAAAGGGCCGGAGTAAAGATGAGGCGGGAGCTGCACAAAGAGAAAGAAATGAAGGACAGAGGTGGCAGCAGCACACAGAGAGCGAACACACAGCACACACTGGTGCAGCACAGGCAGAGGGAACACAGAGCCGGGAGCAGTACAAGAACAGGGAACAGAAAGCCCATACACGGGAGCAGCAAATGGAGAGGAAACAGGCAGCACAGGGAGAAGTAACAGGGAGCACAGGGGCGGAAGAAGCACAAATAGAGAAAAAGGGAAGCACAGAGGTGGGAGCAATACAGACAGAAAGCGGAATAGAGGCGTGAGCAGGCATCATTGTGTGACAGCCGGCGTTCCGTCATGTCGACGTTCATCTGTCGATTTAAATTGTCAAATTTCGCCAAAAATGGCTATGAAAAGTCTATTGGCGATATCCCGAGGAATATAACCACAGGTCATTCTTATTGGCTGAGTCGATACTGGCATAAGTACTTGAACATGAGCGGATAAATCCACTCAGTAATTATGTGGAACCGGAACTTGATGAAATTCCTGAAATGACAACTCTTCAAGAAATCAGTGTTAAAATCAGTCGATACTGGCATAAGTGCTTGAACATGAGCGGATAAATCCACTCGGTAATTATGTGGAACCGGAACTTGTTGAATTTCCTGAAATGACAACTATTCAACAAATCAGTGTTAAAATTAGCAACGGTTATAATTAAGGGTTATTTAAAATATACGTAACTTTTTCTTCTCTACCCCGCATGTCTTCCCCCAAACCCCGTCACCACCTTTTAAAATACACTGGGCTTCTTACATTGAGGTAGAAAACAGATACATATATTTTTAATAGCCCATAAGCTGTAGTCAATGTTGGGATATGTATGCACTGCATGGTACATGCAGCTCTCGTATTGTGAATCCAGAACCAGTCGTATTATCATGAGAGGAAGGCAGTACCGGTATGCTTTGAAAGTTATGAGAAGAAGGGCATGCATATTCATTTAGATATAAGTATGGGTTGGCGGCAATCACTTTGCTATTGTATTTTGTCGGTGGATGTGATATATTGTTGATTGTATCCTTCATGACATTAAAATAGGCTTTCGGCAGTTACGGTTATACAATATGGAAGAAGCATGTTTTTATGTGGGAAGCGGTGGGGGCAAGGAAGAAATACATCTTGTTCATCCCACAGTCATTCATCTTCAGCACAATTTCCAGTCATCTGAAACGAGAAACTGAATACTCCAATTAGCTAATGAACGATTAAAGCAATGTTAAATGAGGAAAAAGATAACTGAGGCAAAACACTTTGGTATATGCTATTAATATGTCGGGCGGAAGGGGGGGGGGGGCTAATAATTTGAAGAAAAAAACACTATAGTATATCATATAATTCTGATATTTTCCAGGAGACAATGAAAAATTTGAAATTTTCCATCAATATGAAATGCAAATGGGGTGCCTGCTGGTTCAGACATCTAGGCGCATATACTGGGTATTCATATCGTAGTGTCATATTGATCTCACAGTTCGTTTTAAAAGGTTGTTACGAAGAGCGTATGCGTCTGATACACTATCGATAATCGGGTGGAACGTATCTCCATACTGTTTGGAACCCTGAGCTTCCAGGACACTCGACCCCCCCGCCTCGCCTCGCCTTTTTTCTGCATTATTTATACGTTTATGTTCATGTGCTTTTGTGTGTACACTGTTTGGCAAAACTGTTCTAATTTGCATTGCTTCTTTTTTCATGGGCTTGGGTTGTATTTGTCTCTTATGCCTGTTTGTTCAACTTTGTTTGGCTTTAGTTAAATGTTTTGTACATATTATATAAGTTATTCTGATTTGATGTTTCATGCATTAGTTTATGTGTGTTTTCTTTTTTTGTTTTGATTCGTAGTTTTATTGTTTGTCTTCTTTTTTTTTGCTTATTCTGCATTATATGGTTTCATTTGTATTCGTCTTTCATTTGTTATCATTGTAATTTTTCGTAGTCTTCATTTTTTTTTGTCTGTGTTCTGTTATTTAACTTGCATAGTCTCTGTTGTCTGCACTCCAAGTTTCTTTGTTATTGTATGTTATAGTTTCATTGTTTCGTTTGTGTTTTGATTTGTATTAATTGGTTTTGTTTTAATTTTTTGTTTTATTTGTTTTCTCTGTGTTGTATTTGTATTTTGTTACTTCATCTGTATTATTTTGTTTCATACATATATAATTATATTTTTATGGTTTCACTTGTTTGTTTGTGTTTATGCATTATAGTATTTGCATCATATAACCTCATTTATGCATATTTATTCTGTTTGGTTCTTTTCTGTTCATTACAATATTCTTTGTTTCTATATGTATTTTCTGCCTTGTTGCATTTGTATTGTTTGCCTTGATCTGTATTATACACCTGGGTGGTTTCACTTGCATTCTTCCTTTTGTATTGTTGTACTGGCAAGATTTTTTTGTATTCTTCGTTATTATTTTTTTTTATTTTTTTTTTGGCTGTGTTCTGTGGTTTTACTTTCATAGTCTCAGTTGTCTGAATTTGTTCACTCCTGCAATTTTGCTTTGGTTTCATTTATATACTGTTATGAGTTGTATTGATTGTATTCTACATTCTTCTTTGTTTTTTCTGTGTTCTGTTATTTAACTTGCACAGTCTCTGTTGTCTGCAATCCAAGTTTTTTGTTCTTGTATCGTATAGCTTCATTGTGTTATTTGAGTTTTGATTTGTATGGATTGGTTTTCTTTGAATTTTTTGTTTGATTTGTTTTCTGTCTTGTTGGATTTGTATTTTGTTACTTCATCGGTATTATCTGATTTGTTTCATATATATGGCGATTTTATTTGTATGGTTTCACTTGTTTGTTTGTGTTTATGTATTTATTGCTTTTGTCTGTTTTCTTTTGTTGCTTATTCTGTATTATATGACTTTATGGTTTCATTTGTATTCTTCTTTCATTTGCATTTTACCATTTGTGTGTGTGTTTTTTTTTGCATTCTTCGTTCTTATTTGTTTTGTCTGTGTTCTGTTATTTCGTTTGCCTAGTCTCTGTTATCGGTACTCCATGATTTTTTTTGTCGTATAACTTCATTATTTCGTTTGTGTTTTGTTTTGTATTGATTGTTTTTTATTAAATTTTGAATGTATTTGTTTTCTCTGTCTTGTTGGATTTGTATTTTGTTACTTCAGCTGTATTATCTGAATTGTTTCATATATATGGTAATTGTATTTGTATGGTTTGACTTGTTTGTTTGTGTTTATGCATTCATTGTTTTTGTCTGTTTTTTGTTGTTGCTGATTCTGTATTATATGACTTGATGGTTTCATTTGTATTCTTCTTTCATTTGTATTTTACCATTTGTGTTTTTTTTTGGTATTCATTCTTATTTGTTTTGTCTGTGTTCTGTTATTTCATTTGCATAATCTCTGTTATCGGCAGTCTTAAGTTGTTTTTGTATCATATAGCTTCATTGTTTCATTTGTGTTTTCATTGGTATTGATTGTATTTCTTTGAACTTCATTATTTCATTTGTGTTTTGTTTTGTATTCATTGTTTTTAATGGAATTTTGAATGTATTTGTTTTCTCTGTCTTGTTGGATTTGTATTTTGTTACTTCATCTGTATTATCTGAATTGTTTCATATATAGGGTAATTGTATTTGTATGGTTTCACTTGTTTGTTTGTGTTTATGCATTCATTGTTTTTGTCTGTTTTTTTGTTGCTTATTCTGTATTATATGACTTAATGGTTTCATTTGTATTCTTTTTTCATTGGTATTTTACCATTTGTGGGTTTTCTGTATTCTTCTTTCTTATTTATTTTGTCTGTGCTCTGTTATTTCATTTGCATAATCTCTGTTATCGGCACTCTTAAGTTGTTTTTGGTATCATATAGCTTCATTGTTTCATTTGTGTTTTTATTTGTATTGATTGTATTTCTTTGAACTTCATTATTTCGTTTGTGTTTTGTTTTGTATTGATTGTTTTTTATTGAATTGTGAATGTATTTGTTTTCTCTGTCTTGCTGGATTTGTATTTTGTTACTTCATCTGTATTATCTGATTTGTTTCATATATATGGTAATTTCATGTGTAGGGTTTCACTTGTTTGCGTTTATGCATTCATTGTTTTTGTCTGTTTTTTTTGTTAATTATTCTGTATTATATCACTTGATGGTTCCATTGTGGGCTTTCAACAAGTTCTTTTCATTTGGGTTTTTACTATTTGTGTGGTTCTTTTTGTATTCTTCATTCTTTATTTGTTTTGTCTGTGTTCTGTTATGCTCACATTTGCATAATCTCTGTTATCGGCAGTCTTAAAGTTGTTTTTGCATTTCAGAAGCCATTGTTTCATTTCTCTCTGTGTTTTGATTTGTATTGATTGTATTTCTTTGAACTTCATTATTTCGTTTGTGTTTTGTTTTGTATTGATTGTTTTTTTATTGAATTTTGAATGTATTTGTTTTCTCTGTCTTGTTGGATTTGTATTTTGTTACTTCATCTGTATTATCTGAATTGTTTCATATATATGGTAATTGTATTTGTATGATTTCACTTGTTTGTTTGTGTTTATGCATTCATTGTTTTTGTCTCTTTTTTTTGTTGCTTATTCTGTATTATATAACTTGATGGTTTCATTTGTATTCTTCTTTCATTTGTATTTTACCATTTGTGGGTTTTTTTGGTATTATGATTCTTATTTGTTTTGTCTGTGTTCTGTTATTTCATTTGCATAATCTCTGTTATCGGCACTCTTAAGTTGTTTTTGTATCATATAGCTTCATTGTTTCATTTGTGTTTTCATTGGTATTGATTGTATTTCTTTGAACTTCATTATTTCGTTTGTGTTTTGTTTTGTATTGATTGTTTTTTATTGAATTTTGAATGTATTTGTTTTCTCTGTCTTGTTGGATTTGTATTTTGTTACTTCATCTGTATTATCTGAATTGTTTCATATATATGGTAATTGTATTTGTATGATTTCACTTGTTTGTGTTTATGCATTCATTGTTTTGTCTCTTTTTTTTGTTGCTTATTCTGTATTATATAACTTGATGGTTTCATTTGTATTCTTCTTTCATTTGTATTTTACCATTTGTGGGTTTTTTTGGTATTATGATTCTTATTTGTTTTGTCTGTGTTCTGTTATTTCATTTGCATAATCTCTGTTATCGGCACTCTTAAGTTGTTTTTGTATCATATAGCTTCATTGTTTCATTTGTGTTTTCATTGGTATTGATTGTATTTCTTTGAACTTCATTATTTCGTTTGTGTTTTGTTTTGTATTGATTGTTTTTTATTGAATTTTGAATGTATTTGTTTTCTCTTGTCTTGTTGGATTTGTATTTTGTTACTTCATCTGTATTATCTGAATTGTTTCATATACACATGTATATGGTAATTGTATTTGTATGGTTTCACTTGTTTGTTTGTGTTTATGCATTCATTGTTTTTGTCTGTTTTTTTGTTGTTGCTGATTCTGTATTATATGACTTGATGGTTTCATTTGTACTCATCTTTCATTTGTATTTTACCATTTGTGGTTTTTTTTGGTATTCATTCTTATTTGTTTTGTCTGTGTTCTGTTATTTCATTTGCATAATCTCTGTTATTGGCACTCTTAAGTTGTTTTTGGTATCATATAGCTTCATTGTTTCATTTGTGTTTTTATTTGTATTGATTGTATTTCTTTGAACTTCATTATTTCGTTTGTGTTTTGTTTTGTATTGATTGTTTTTTATTGAATTGTGAATGTATTTGTTTTCTCTGTCTGGCTGGATTTGTATTTTGTTACTTCATCTGTATTATCTGATTTGTTTCATATATATGGTAATTTCATTTGTAGGGTTTCACTTGTTTGCGTTTATGCATTCTTTGTTTTTGTCTGTTTTTTTTGCTATTTATTCTGTATTATATCACTTGATGGTTCCATTTGTATTGTTCTTTCATTTGTATTTTACCATTTGTGTGGTTCTTTTTGTATTCTTCATTCTTATTTGTTTTGTCTGTGTTCTGTTATTTCATTTGCATAATCTCTGTTATCGGCACTCTTAAGTTGTTTTTGTATCATATAGCTTCATTGTTTCATTTGTGTTTTTATTTGTATTGATTGTATTTCTTTGAACTTCATTATTTCGTTTGTGTTTTGTTTTGTATTGATTGTTTTTTATTGAATTGTGAATGTATTTGTTTTCTCTGTCTTGCTGGATTTGTATTTTGTTACTTCATCTGTATTATCTGATTTGTTTCATATATATGGTAATTTCATTTGTAGGGTTTCACTTGTTTGCGTTTATGCATTCTTTGTTTTTGTCTGTTTTTTTTGCTATTTATTCTGTATTATATCACTTGATGGTTCCATTTGTATTGTTCTTTCATTTGTATTTTACCATTTGTGTGGTTCTTTTTGTATTCTTCATTCTTATTTGTTTTGTCTGTGTTCTGTTATTTCATTTGCATAATCTCTGTTATCGGCACTCTTAAGTTGTTTTTGTATCATATAGCTTCATTGTTTCATTTGTGTTTTCATTGGTATTGATTGTATTTCTTTGAACTTCATTATTTCATTTGTGTTTTGTTTTGTATTCATTGTTTTTAATGGAATTTTGAATGTATTTGTTTTCTCTGTCTTGTTGGATTTGTATTTTGTTACTTCATCTGTATTATCTGAATTGTTTCATATATAGGGTAATTGTATTTGTATGGTTTCACTTGTTTGTTTGTGTTTATGCATTCATTGTTTTTGTCTGTTTTTTTGTTGCTTATTCTGTATTATATGACTTAATGGTTTCATTTGTATTCTTCTTTCACTGGTATTTTACCATTTGTGGTTTTTTCTGTATTCTTCTTTCTTATTTATTTTGTCTGTATTCTGTTATTTCCTTTGCATAGTCTCTGTTATCGGCACCCCAATTTGTTTTTGTATCGTATAGCTTCATTGTCTCATTTGTGTTTTGGTTGGTATTGATTGTTTTTATTTGAATTTTGAATGTATTTGTTTTTTCTGTCTTGTTGGATTTGTATTTTGTTACTTCATCTTTATTATCTTATTTGTTTCATATATACGGTAATTTTATTTGTATGGTTTCATTTGTTTGTTTTTGATGCATTCTTTGTTTTTGTATGTTTATTCTGTATTATATGAATTGATCGTTTCATTTGTATTCTTCTTTCATTTGTATTTTGCCCTTTGTGTGTTTTGTTTTAAATTTTGAATTTATTTGTTTTCTTTGTCTTGTTGGATTTGTATCTTGTTACTTTATCTGTATTATCTGATTTGTTTCACATATATGGTAATTTTATTTGTATAGTTTCACCTATCTGTTTGTGTTCATGCATTATAATTTATTTGTTTGTTTTTTGTTTGTATTTTTTTTCTTGTCATTTTTATTCTGTTTGGTTCATTTTTTTTATTTTTGTTCTTTGTATTGTCTGTTTTTCTTCCTAGTTTGTGGGTTTTCTTTTGCTTTTGCTTATTCTGTATTATATGATTTGTGGTTTTTTTGTATTGCTTTTTTGTATTCTTCAGTTTTCTTTGTTTTTCTGTGTTCTGTTACTTCATTTGCATAGTCTCTGTATTGTATAGCTTCATTGTTTCATTTGTGTTTTGATTTGTATTGATTGGTTTTCTTTGAACTTCATTATTTCGTTTGTGTTTTGTTTTGTATTAATTGTTTTTTATTGAATTGTGAATGTATTTGTTTTCTCTGTGTTGTTGGATTTGTATTTTGTTACTTCATCTGTATTATCTGAATTGTTTCATATATATGGTAATTGTATTTGTATGGTTTCACTTGTTTGTTTGTGTTTATGCATTCATTATTTTTGTCTGTTTTTTTGTTCCTTATTCTGTATTATATGACTTGATGGTTTCATTTGTATTCTTCTTTCATTTGTATTTTACCATTTGTGGGTTTTTTTGGTATTCATTCTTATTTGTTTTGTCTGTGTTCTGTTATTTCATTTGCATAATCTCTGTTATCGGCACTCTTAAGTTGTTTTTGGTATCATATAGCTTCATTGTTTCATTTGTTTTTTCATTTGTATTGATTGTATTTCTTTGAACTTCATTATTTCGTTTGTGTTTTGTTTTGTATTCATTGTTTTTAATGGAATTTTGAATGTATTTGTTTTCTCTGTCTTGTTGGATTTGTATTTTGTTACTTGATCTGTATTATCTGAATCGTTTCATATATAGGGTAATTGTATTTGTATGGTTTCACTTGTTTGTTTGTGTTTATGCATTCATTGTTTTTGTCTGTTTTTTTGTTGCTTATTCTGTATTATATGACTTAATGGTTTCATTTGTATTCTTCTTTCACTGGTATTTTACCATTTGTGTTTTTTTCTGTATTCTTCTTTCTTATTTATTTTGTCTGTGCTCTGTTTTTTCATTTGCATAATCTCTGTTATCGGCACTCTTAAGTTGTTTTTGGTATCATATAGCTTCATTGTTTCATTTGTGTTTTGATTTGTATTGATTGTATTTCTTCGAACTTCATTATTTCGTTTGTGTTTTGTTTTGTATTGATTGTTTTTTATTAAATTTTGAATGTATTTCTTTTCTCTGTCTTGTTGGATTTGTATTTTGTTACTTCATCTTATTTGTTTCGTCTGTATTCTGTTATTTCCTTTGCATAGTCTCTGTTATCGGCACCCCAATTTTTTTTTGTATCGTATAGCTTCATTGTCTCATTTGTGTTTTGGTTGGTATTGATTGTTTTTATTTGAATTTTGAATGTATTTGTTTTTTCTGTCTTGTTGGATTTGTATTTTGTTACTTCATCTTTATTATCTTATTTGTTTCATATATACGGTAATTTTATTTGTATGGTTTCATTTGTTTGTTTTTGATGCATTCTTTGTTTTTGTATGTTTATTCTGTATTATATGAATTGATCGTTTCATTTGTATTCTTCTTTCATTTGTATTTTGCCCTTTGTGTGTTTTGTTTTAAATTTTGAATTTATGTTTTCTTTGTCTTGTTGGATTTGTATCTTGTTACTTTATCTGTATTATCTGATTTGTTTCACATATATGGTAATTTTATTTGTATAGTTTCACCTATCTGTTTGTGTTCATGCATTATAATTTATTTGTTTGTTTTTTGTTTGTATTTTTTTTCTTGTCATTTTTATTCTGTTTGGTTCATTTTTTTTATTTTTGTTCTTTGTATTGTCTGTTTTTCTTCCTAGTTTGTGGGTTTTCTTTTGCTTTTGCTTATTCTGTATTATATGATTTGTGTTTTTTTTGTATTGCTTTTTTGTATTCTTCAGTTTTCTTTGTTTTTCTGTGTTCTGTTACTTCATTTGCATAGTCTCTGTATTGTATAGCTTCATTGTTTCATTTGTGTTTTGATTTGTATTGATTGGTTTTCTTTGAATTTTTTGTTTTCTTTGTTTTGTCTGTTTTGTTGGATTTATCTGTATTATATTGTTGGGTGGTTACACTTGTATTCTTCTTTCGTTTGCATCGTTTTTCTTTTGTGTTATTCTCGTTTTTTTGTGTTGGTTTAATTATTTAATTTATGCATTGTTATATTGTATTTTTTACTTCATCTGTGTCTAACGTCATGGCTTAATCTGTATTATTTTATTCTTTTGTTTGGATGGCCTGTCTGTATTTGGGTTCGGTTTATTACTGTGCAACTCACAGGAACGTCTATCGGGGATGCTTTTTCATGGATAATTTCGCTCGTTTACACGTTCTACAAAATCATTTCTCATTCTCTTGTGGTGGATTCTGTAAATTGGCGCATGTGAAATGATACCAAACATCACATCCATCACACCCTATAGAAGGTGGGTTTGTGGTGCACTTTTCTTCACAGGAAGGACAAATCCATTTATTATGTCTGCCGGAAGAGTCCTGTATGCGACCAGGTTTCCGTCTTTTGATTTTACAGCTACGCATGTTATGTTCTGCTTTGATAGGCTCTGATGGTTGAGTTGTCTGTTTGAGGCGTTTAACTATTTTCAGTTTTCTTTTGGCGAGGTTTGCCAGCCCTGGCTTTCCTTTAGAATGTGCGGATTCTGCTAGAAAGTGTTCATCCGTGGAATTATCAATGTCACCTATCATTCTTTTAATATTCGCCATTGTCTTTGTTGCAGTGGGATTGTGTACATCTCGATCATGTCTTTTCAGCTCACCAAATGATGAAAACTCCACTAGCGATCCGCTGCTCTCCCAACATTTGCTGCAAAGCATGTTATTCTTAGAGTGTCATGTTACTATGTGATTATTGAATTCCAGCTGAGTTTTGCAAGCAAATGGGTTAGCTTTCATATCGGCCACACATATTTTACATAATATAGGTCCCTTTGTATACTCGGCTCTATCGACGACCGGGGTGTTTTCTTTGGCCTGAATTTTGCGATGCTTTGGGACTCGGGGTACAGAAAGATTAAATTTGCTGTCGGTTTGAAAATCGGCGGTGTCGTCAAAGTCTACATCTGAAAGTTGAGAAGTTTGCTCCGTTGGATGTCTAGCTTTTGATGTGTTGGCCTTCAATCCAAGTGAGTGCAGTGCCGATTTTACCATCTGACTAAATGCAACGCCTCGTGTTGCTAATCTGATCCTTTTTCGTCCACCATGTCTTTCTTTTGCCTTGTCGGGGAAACGCACTTGTGGTCTGTACGGGTCAGAGTCGCAGCTTGTTATATCCACCTCCGCTGTTGAAGGCTTAACAAGGGAGTACTTTGAATCAACGATAGGGCCTCCGATCCTTCTCTTACCTAGATTGTGAGGTTGTCTGTTGGCTAACCTGCCTTTAAACTGGGAAAGTTGTAATGGCTTGTCATGTAGAAGTTTTAAAAATGCTCGAGACGAAAGTTCTTCGGTAGATGCTGGGTGCGATAATGCAGCGAGACCGTTTAGGCGACCTATCATGGAATCAGTGGATATTTCGGACTCTTCGGCGCATGTTATGTGAGGCAATGTTGGTACCCACGATTTGTAGCTATTAACAAGATTCACGGCATCAGTTTGGTGTTGATATGCAGCTAAGGCGGCATATAAATGCTTGCAAAAATATGGTTGGCCCTTGTAAATAAACGCATAACACGAACAAACACCAATGAATATGTTACAAATATATTGACAATTGTCATTTTCCCAGGAAGTGAGTGCAGCTGTAGGCATATGTGATAAAAGTTCGTTATGCCAATTTGAAGCGAGTTTGAAGTCAAGTTGAGAAAGTACTTGCTTACATTTTGATAGTACGTCATAGCAATGGTCGCTGGCTATTTGTTGTGATAGTTTGGACACATCTACTTTCTGTTCAGCACTGTAATCGTGATCTATGTCGTTAATGTCATCCGTTTCCTTATCATATACGTCTTCAACGAAATGCTCATCAGGAAATAGAAAACCTGTGTTACCTGCGTTCGAGTAATTGGACTCAAAGCTTACACCTAACCATCCATGTGTATTCCAATCAGCGTCGATTATCAAGCGGTTCTCCACAACAATTTGTGAACCACGTTGAGCGCATTTTATTTCCTTTCCTATATTTCGAACAGAAGCTTTTCTGCCGTTCAAACTTGATCCTGTACCATTTGGCTCTATACTATCCACGTGCAGATATTGGTTGATCAGTTTCATGAGAAATGTTGCTACTGATCTGTTCAACTGCGAATTGAAGACGCTTTCATCTATATCTCGAAACTTTCGTTCAGTAACATTGTCCGTTAAGATTAACGGGGTTCTCCTCTCGCTCTCGGGAACGCGATATAAAACTTCGGATGTGAATTCCGATGACCAGCAAGAAAAAAACCAATACTGCTCCAGATATCCAATGAACATAGATTTCGTTTGCTTTGGAAGGAGCATCTCGGGTATGTCATGTTTGATGAAGTGTATGTATTTTGAGATGAGAGAATTGCGAACCGCTGGGGCCCAGTTCCTCATAATGGATTTAAATCCCGTTTCCAACGGTCTTATGAAAAGCTTTATGGCAGCATCGTCATGTATATGGCGCCTGAAGGCCTGTAGAGCATGGAAGTTACACAGACTGGTTTCGAGACCCAGAGAGGAAACTGCTGCTCTAATAGATGTATCTTTATCATGTTGAATGAGTGGATGTATTGGGTTGGATAGACTGCATGGTCTGTATTTATAGAAACCATGTCCGTCGTCAAAGACGTACATATCCTGTTTGTGGTTGCAGGAGTTGTTCGAGCATGGTACATTCAAGAGAACAATATTGATGGTCAGAGCATGTGCACTCTGCTCATCCGTATTACACAACCCAATAGCAACTGCTCGACCTCTGTTGTCATTATCACACTGTGTTAATAGACCCACTGGAAATCTGACCGACATGAAGTCATATTTGTTGTCGTAACCCATAACGTACTTTCCATACTTTCTGACCATGTCAAGGCTTTTTGTATCCGCCAAAACAATGTGATAATTCCTTTGCAATGTCTGGAATCCACGCTGAAAAAGTAAGACGCTGTCAAAATTATGTTCTAAAATTTTCTCGGAATTCCTCCAGTCCGATCCAGTTAAGGGTTAAGTATCGGCTTTCTGTATACATTCCATAATCAAATGTCTATCTATGAGTTCGATCCGATCCTGAATTTGATCCTTTGTCATAAGTTCGCGTAGACATTTTGCATCGTCAGTATCAGATACATGTATGGGATTTTTTCTTTGCAAAGACATTTTCACTTGATTTGCTGAAGCTTTATGATAAACTCGCATTCTGTCAATTTCGTCTCGGTTTGACAGGCATGGACGCTTGCGAGATTGAGTTGGAATAGTGTGGTGTATGATGTTGTTATCCCTGTGTGCATATATTTTCCAAGAATGAAGGTCATGCGCAAACACTACACATTTCAGCTGCCATTTACACTGGAAATGTGAATTATATAAATGATTTATTTTTGAATCACACTTCAGATACGCTGGGCGTTCTTTTTGGTGTTTCTTGGAGTATCTGTAGCACGCGTTGCATAGATATGTTGACTGTAATTCAAGTGCATCCGTGCCTTTATACCACTGACTCGTATTTCTTGATTTGCATTTGAGACACACAAAGGTGTTGCTGGTTTGAAGGTCTGCATCGCACGCAGAACATTTCTTCACATAAGGATCCCTGTTTATTGTTGAGAGTAAGTTGCCACAAACCGATTTGCACTCGCTGGTGTTCCCAGAACATTGCACATACATTACCACTGCTGGAATATCGTCAGGAATCGGTCCCTTGGGTACATAATACTCATCTAAGCGATGGGATCGCCCCCAGGTTTCATTTTTAGTGACGGAAGCTGCTATAGTCGTGTTATTTCCTTGATATCTGCATTCGATGTTATTGTTTATGTGGTAATCCTTAGTGATATCAAAGGAAAATTGGTCGAAATAGTGTTTCATATCTTGGCCCACGTTTACCTGTGCCACTTCTTCCCATTTATTACGACCGAATGCTTCTTGCACCCATAACAAACATTCTTGACTATTTATGAACTCATCGGCTTTTCCTAACTCTGAGCATGAGAAGTTTTTATTCAACTCTGTTCCATTCTTTAGAAATAATTTCAGTGTCAGAACTTTAGATTTACCTGTTGTTATGCTATGTGGTTTGGAAAAAAGTTCATGTACTGTTTCTGTATATGTGATATTGTCAGTAGAATCAGCTATTGTAAAGACCTTTTGGATCTTGTCCGTGCATTCTGTGCTCGACAGAAACTCGCTAGCTCTCAATAAAGCTGTTGGGTCTTCATGACCAGCCGCTGTACATGGAAATTTCTTCACTATTGTCGAATGCGAGCCCTTCGGTACCAGTCGTAAAAGAAGATGTTGTTTTTTCGTATTTACACTAAGCGTTGGCGGAGACTTGAGATAATTTAACAAGGATTTGTCGTACTGAAGGTTGTACTGTCTGTTTTTTCTTTTCTGTTGACTGGATGGATCCTTATTTGTGCAACCTTGTTTTTTGGGCCTAACTCTCGTGTTCTGTTCAGAAGCAGCAAAATCGTCATTATGACTGTCAGTTCCCATGCTCGTGGTGTTAGTGGAAATTACATTTTTTACTTGATGTTCACCAGGTATTTGTTTGCCTTTGGATTCATCATTGAACGATATTTCTCCGCTATGTTTGCAATTTGCGTTACAAACTTTACCATTATCATTGGTCCTCATATTTGTGCTGTCGTTTACGTTGCCAGTATCATACTTCGTGAAAGTATGTTTTACGCTGCCAAGTTTCGATTTGGTGAAAGTGTGCATTGGGCTGACATTGTTCGAATTAGCGGGTTTTACGCTGTCATTTTCCGACTTGATGGACGTGTGCATTGGACTGCCATTGTTCGAATTTGTGAAATCGTGTTTGACGCGGTCATTTTCCGACTTGATGAAAGTGTGCATTGGGCTGCCATTGCTCGAATTTTTGAAAGCGTGTTTTACGCTGTCACTTTCCGACTTGATGAAAGTGTGCATTGGGCTGTCATTGTTCGAATTTGTGAAAGCGTGTTTTACGCTGTAACTTTCCGACTTGATGAAAGTGTGCATTGGGCTGTCATTGTTCGAATTTGTGAAAGCGTGTTTTACGCTGTCATTTTCCGACTTGATGAAAGTGTGCATTGGTCTGCCATTGTTCGAATTTGTGAAAGCGTGTTTTACGCTGTCATTTTCCGACTTGATGAAAGTGTGCATTGGGTTGTCATTGTTCGAATTTGTAAAAGTGTATTTCACACTGTCGATTTCCGACTTGATGAAAGCGTGCTCTGGGCTGCCAGTGTCTGAATTTGTGAATGCAGCAGTATTGCAATTACTATTGTGGAGATTTGTATTGGCTTGATTGCTCGAACAAACATCAGTGTCGCCTGATGGTGCATTCAGTAAAATCGATGTCAATGGATGGTGATAGAATCCATTGGAAAGAGGAGTACCGAGATATGTTTCTCAAGTACTTAATCTCTCCTAAATCTGACGTTCTCCTGGGATGCCTCTCCACCATTAAGTCAAAGAGGTCCGGCCTCAGGGCGCATAGTGTAAACCCGACAATGGCTGCAATACCACAAACACTGTTACAGGTCTGAACGGGATAGAATGACGAACATCTATCTGGTAAACAGGTGTGACCAAACTGAGACGTCAAAGCAGGGTCATGACACAACAATATATCCAACGGTTCCATTCTGTCTCCGGCCAACGCAACCCCCATTTGAAACTCTTCCAGGAAATCTGTGGGTATATTCCATCCCTTTGGGTCGGCATACACAAGCTTGTTGCATTTTATGTAGTACACGGCGAAAACAAAATGATTTCCATCGTGTGCTAATGATGTAGTACCATCTAAGTCTAGCCTGACTAAGAAATTAAAAATTAAATTTGGGTTTGATTCCTTGTCATGTACCGTGCTGGATGTGGTTCTGTGTATACATCGCTTAACTGTGCTGTGTAATGATTCCAATGATGTTGACTGTATATATAGACACTGGACGTCAGGTACCTGTCTCGATAATTCCTGACCGACATGGCAAATAACAAAATTGGACACCCAGCAATCTCGTGTGAGAGTCGACAAGTCATCAACACTCATAGGGTCATTATTTATGTTTATCGTGGAATGCGGGGGATTATCTGATATGATATGAGAGAAGTCCTGCGGGATTGAAAGCGAAAGTGACCGTTGTGCGTTTATTTTCTCAAATGGATTGGACAACCATTTCTTTTCTCTGGTGACATTTCTTCCTATATCTTTAAGTCTGTGAAAATGGATTGATTCCTTTATTTCCTTCAAACTGAATTTTGCTCCCGATTCAAACTCCACATAGATTGAGTGCTTGTTTTGGCATTTCGCGTTAGATACGTCCCTGAGTAGTTGCTCTAACTGTGTAAGTGGAGGAAGTGTGGAAAGTGTGGATATGTTTGTGCAGTGTGTGGGGTTGTCCAACTTACCCATTGATTTTATTACCTGGTAACGGCTTTCGAACTGGATCTTCTGGCAATCCGATCTGGTAGGCAACTCCACAGCGTGGTCATTAGCTCCCAGCCCTCGTCCACCCCCTCCTCCTCCTCCTCCTCCTCGTCTTCCACCTCCTCGTCCTCCACTACATCTTCGTCCACCTCCTCCTCCACGTCCACCTCCTCGTCCTCCATCTCCTTGTCTTCCTCCTCGTCCTCTTCGTCGTCCGCCACCTCGTCGTCCAACTCCTCCTCGTCCTCCTCCCCCTACTCGTCTCTGTGGTGGAGCGTCGGTCTCCCTCTGGATGTACATATTAACTTCTCTGAAAAGGAATCATACAACTTTAATATTGCTGTTGTTAATTGTTCGACGAACTGTGGATGCTGGATGCCCATTCTCATAGAAGCGAATTTTTATTCTATATATAATTGTGTTTTCGGGTTTTGTACGATACGTTATTTCTACACCATGGCAGCGATGAAATGGTCACTTTGATTGGAGACTTATACTAGTAACATCTATTGGTACCTAACATCATCAGATGTTGCTAATTATAGGAAACACCTTAAAAGCTTTATTATCAAAATCATCAGCCCCAAGCAAACCTGGCCGCATTGCCCTAGTCATGGCTGACAGATCCAGAGATGAAAGCTGGTCTCTTACAACGAAGATTTATCAATCGAGTTATCAAGTAGGATTTTTGAATCGCATTCGTGACCACAGCACCTCAACGAAATATGTCCCATATTTTAGTGAACATAATTGTATCCTATCCCATCATTCCTAGTTGTTTTAATTCAGATATCAACATCCAAAGAATGCAGCGTCAGTTTTGACTTGAGAGAGGCCATATACATGTTATCTTAGGCCTGTCATTAGACAATGATCAAGCACATTGTGCATCTGCGCTTAAAGTCTACATGGGTTGAAATATAACAGGGTTCATTCTTGTTATTTTTAAGCAGACTATAGATATTACTTGGACAGTCTGTTTTTGTGAAGGTATGGTACGGAGTACTGTACAAACCTTAGTGTTTATGGAGTCATGAGGTGTGGAATGCGTTTTCGACACTTGGTAACTTACTGGGGATGATGTTCTTCCAGAAAATGCTGAAGAAGCAATCTTTCATTGCCTAAGATTTCGCCACAGGTTGGACAGTCTTGTTCAGGAATCTATAAAAAAAAATGTTATTCGAAAGATGAAATGTGATTAAACAGGCTTTCCCGATCATTAGGGTCCAAGCAGTTGTGTGGAAACCTCTTAATATAGGTATTATTATTATTAGGCTTTCAAGCTGTTGTCAGGAAACCTCTTCGTAGTTGTACTATTATTGTTCCCGACAGATTTTGTGATCAACACATGGTCCATGCATCTGGACAAATGCTTAGGCAAGACTGGTGTCGTTTCCACTACTGGGCCATAATAATAATACTCTTACAACTGAAGTATATACACACCTTTGCTGGTCCGCACAATTTCTGCGGTTTCCTTGTCCTCTTGGGTTTTATCGTTTCCACTCTTTTCCTCTGTGCATAGTAAACATACCATATACATTTTTTTACGGTAACTATAGTGTTCCAAGATTTGTTGCAATAGGAATATGCGAATCGTATTATAACCCAAAATCATAAAATCTTATATTGTATGATTACAATCAGAAAGATTTCACTATATATACGTCATCGTAAATCGCATTGTTCAACATCCTAGGGTTAGGCATTTTGATCTGCTGTATACTCACCACCTGTTTACCCCATCCGGAAAGGCTTGGCCGCACGACTGTACAGTTGCCAACTTCAAGAAGGGGCCTCGAAGGACGACTGTGTGATACTCTTGACTGTAAAAGGATATATACTTCATCGGGAATTTATACACTATAAGCTCATAAATGGATATCAGCAAACAATTAATAAACAGTTGCATCTATTTACAACAATAAACTTAATGCTAGCTGTTCGCATGAAAAGTAATCCATTTTTGGTTTTGTGAGTTGGCCGCTTCAGAAATCGCTTCTCGAAAGTACCCCATCAAAAGGACACCCTATCTGTGAATACGTCTTCTGCGTAATGTTATCATGAAAGTGGTAGTAGTAAATTGCCTAAAACGATTTTGAGTTTTGACCACTGATGAGCCCGTTTGCAGGTGGATGCAATATTAGATGATGTGATAAGGGACGTAGTTGAACAACCGAAGTACGGTACACAAAGCTCCATTGTCGCAAAGGTTACAGCCATTCGCTGTGCGACTTCCGGCAGACGCTGTCCCAAAAATGGACACCCGGACAACCATGGACGGTCGTTCGTAAGTGTCCAATCACAGTTGCTGTATGACATGTGAATTCTTCATTTGGACACGAAAATGCAAGCTCCCTGTGCGCCTGCGCGTTATCCCATAATCGCATCATTAGTTTCTAGGCCATAGTAAATTAATGGTCTTTGGTCGTATCAGTAGATCCCATGAATGTGACTCGTTCTGTGTAATCATTATTTCATAGTTTTTCAAACTGATGTAATACGTTATGTTGAACATGAAGAAAGTCGAAAGAAAACCCGAAGCTAAAATATAATTGAAGCAGATTTGAAGTTTTAATATTTCAGGAAAGACATTTTTAAACACAGATTTGACATGTCACGTCTGATATAGGTTATAGGGAATGTTTTGGCACAAGAAATGCTGGCATAGAGCAGATGAGAGATAGCGATAACAGAAGTGAAGGTCAATACAACACGATCCCAGAGCGGATACACAGCTACTGATGGTCCCCCCCGTACAGATATGGGTACATAAAACTGTGGACGCAATATTTTACCAAGAAGAGAATTTGTGTGCATTGTCCTGCATTATGCCATCAAGAAGATTATACCTTTCTACGAAAAACTCTCTTGTGTCTGGGATACTTTAGCCGACGAACTTTATTTCTTGCTCTTTGATGCGTCTTGATTTCCCTATAAATGAAGTCATCATTTTCATTCAATAATATGGAGAGATGATTTAGCACACTGTTTTGTGGATTTTGTCAAATCGACACTCACAATTTCATTGCTTCTTATCCAACAATTTCGGGTGTAAAGTGAACGTATCCTTTTTATTGTATAAGAGTAGCATGTCAAACTCCCTATTCCTTACAACTGTTTGCAGAAGGTGAGGTGTGAGTGGGGAAATTGATATGGAATTTTGGTACTGCAGGACAGGGATCATTCTGAAATGTCCCATGAACAGCAGTCAAGGACGGGGAACTATTCAATGACCCAGGTGAACTTTTTACGAATGTATATAGTCATCTTGGATTCTCACTATTTCTCATGATTTGATATCGCAGGATTCGACTCATTTTAAAATATAACAAAGTTGCATCGGGGCAGCGGGTCTTTCAGTCAGCTAAAATATTATGCGCATAAGGTGCTTACCTGTCTTGTTCGTTTCTGGCTAGCAGCTTTTTTTTTCTGTTTTGCTTGTTTCATAATTTTGGCATCCCTCCTTTTGTATCATATCGGAGACACTAAAATGCACAAGTTGCACAATGTGAAACACATGGGAATATATCTGAATTCAAAAAGTGAAGGGATCATATAACGAACAATAAAATCTGACACTTTACCAATCTCAGTAAACTCTGATATAATATAACGGAATATTATATCTATATTCAGCCCTATATAAACCCGTGCGAATTTGAAACTGCATTTGTTAGCCAATAACGTAGCTAGCTTGGTTAAACAATTCCAAAATCACGCCCACAGTAAATTACACGCGGCAGCACGTGGATCAAAATAGTAAATATTATCAGGAAGCAGTATCCAAATATGGCATCTTTTCCAGACAGTGTGCGTGAACATCAAATGGTTTGTTCCCGCCGAAAAGTCTGGCTTTGTTAGGCGGCAGGAAATATCAATAGATTGTGCCGTCCGAAGGTGTTTATATCAGTGAATTAAACGTCAGATCAATATTTCCGAATGTTTACTCGTTCAGTAAAAATATCGTTCCGACAATGTTTCACTCTCGCATCATTAACTTACATTTTGATGGAAACTTTGCGATCTTCCGACAGAATCCATCTTAAACTATCTCGGATTTCCTGATGGATTCTTTTGTTTCCACTTCTTGAAGGATGAAGTCCATCGATGCTACAAATTATATTCATAGCAATTTTGTTATTCAAAATCATTACATTTGAACACACATTTAGACACGACGGACCCCTTGGACCAAAAAGATTTTCCAGCAGTGGAGATATGTTACGCGCATCACCAGGTTCAATGGCGTTTTGGTGCAAGGGGTCCTTCATGTCTAAATGTGCATTTAAATGCATCGAGTTAGACCCATTTTTCACGAAATATAACACATGTTGCGGATTTCACTTTATAACAATAATCATGAATCAATCGAGCTAGAACTTTCACATATTGTGTACATATACTTTCTCTTGCCGTTACATTAAAATACATTATACGTTATTTATAGGACATTTTATTTTTTCGATTTCAACCACACCGCGTATAAGCCAAAATCCCGCCTTATCGTGCCATCTCCTTTTGAGCACTACGGAGGATATTTTGTTATACCAATTTTTCAGCAGTACTTCATTGCTGTTTTGTTACTACTAAGAATGGATGGACAAAGGTACAATTTAGATTATACCGATCTATTATCTAAGATGTATGTATTAGTTTTTTTCATAAAACGGACAATATCATGCACCCGGTGATTACTGGGACACTTGCACTTTAAAACGATTGTTCATTTTGGGGGGATGTGATGTGACCGTGGGGGTTTATGTTGCCTGTTCTGTATGACATTGGGGAGTAGTGTAGAAAATAGAAACTTCGTTGCATCGCAGACCAGAGCCGCCGGTACATGTCACTCTCTGTATGGGCATGGGGCAAGGCCTCTCTGGGTTATCCACGAAATGCACTCGACTCACAGCTAGCGTGGGGTGGTGTATCTGCCTCCCATATCTATCCATGCGTTAGATGGCAGGTGGTGCTTCTCAGCCGGTGGGGGTGATGGGGTGATTGACTTATACGACCTCAAGGTACGAGGTTGATCCTCAAACGGTCGACATAGTGTCCATCATGCATGACACTCTCGCATAGATGGGTGCCCACCGTTGATGGCGATGTAAACTATCTACTCTATTAAGTGATGTATGTCAACAGATCGTACATTTATATCGGATGATAGCCTGCTATGTCTGATGACAAACACCTCTTTGCATGATAACGGATACAGTTATGTCAAGAAATTATTTTTGAGAGAGAAGGAATAAACTGATCGTGAACGGGATTCCAACCCAAGAACCCGGGTAAACGAGACGAGGCTCTATCGACTGAGCTATTACTGTCCATGGGTGAATTGTCCCACCCCCTCTCTCTCGGTGAGCAATAAGCCATACCAAATAATAATTTCTTCATTATCAAGCCTGTTGCGTACTTTGCAACACCGAGAGTGATGGTTGGTCATCTCAGGGATAACCCATGGCTTTAATTCACATGGAACGTCTGGAAGGGATGTTCGGTTTGAATACGGCTGACGACTAGCTTCTTATTTCTTTTTCAAAATCATTTCATTTACATATTCGCTCATTTGTCATTGTTCTCTTGGCATAAACAAATGGTCTTCTGTTGTTCTGTTGCTGTGATTCCATTGTACCCTTAGCCAAAGATGATTGCGTCTGGTGTGAGGTTCTGTAGGCACCAATTCCTGGGTGAGTTTTCTATATAGACAGTGAACTGATAATGAAGGAGCATTTGAAGTGATGTAATAATTATTCTAACGGTATAAAATATATATAGTGAGCAAATCCGTCGAGGGCTGAATTACCATACCCTGCATGCCGACGAGCGGGGTGAACCAGAAAGGATTTGTTAACGAATATATCTGAATAGGTCATCAGTTTGGCCACATATATCGTCCCATAATATGTAATGAATGTTGTTGTCAGACGCCATATTCCCAAGTTTTAGATTGACAGCCTGGAGTAAAGGCATCAAATCATCCCTGTAAAAGGCGAAACAGTTTTCCTAATTCATTATTTACATTATTAGTTTACAAACAATTTCAAGGGTTACCAGAAATTGTGAGAAACAAATTTTCTCAGCCTTTTGTCAGTCTGTTGTCGATTTTCATCCACAAGCTTGGAGTATTGTCATGGAAATTCACCCACATGCCAATCTAGATTCGAGGAAGATATTGAAAGAAGAAAAATTTATAAACATAATAATTCCGTATAGTTAACTGGGTGACGGGGGGGGGGATTTGGTTTTAATGTCACACGCGAACCGGTGCCCCTGTTTTGCCCCCTCCCAAAGAAACCCTTTCTTGAACGTCTCCACCGCACCCACTGTACTACTTTTGACCGTTAAAATGACGAGAAGATGGTTTCGTCGGAATACCAATATTCGAGGGAGATTTTTTTGTCTTTTTGAAAGAGTTAGAAAGGAAATTGTGTCAACTAAAATATTCTCTGAAAAATGCGCCAAAGTACTCGAAGTGAAGAGTAAATTTCAACATTTCCCGGCTGAGCACCACCGGACACTCCACTTCGTGGGATGGAACCCCATCTCCCGGTCGTACCTCCGATTTGGTTCCCCAATGTTGAATTGTTTCCACAGCGACTGTCTCGTTGAGAGACGAACGGAGTGCCGGCTCAGGGTGTGTGCGCAACATGACTGGGAATATACAAATTATATCTAGCGAAGTGCACGTGGTCTAAGGGCCGTTGAAATAGAATGACATCACTATTCGGCGTGCTGTGGGCGCATTGATGGGTGACAATGTGTGCTTGTGTGTGTGCGTGTGTGTGTGTGTGTGTATGTGTGTGTGTGTGTCCGAGTTAGGTTAAGTTTGTATGGCATAATAGAGGTTAGGTGTGTTAGTCGTGGGAAATCGCTCCCACTTACTCCCATATCACGCTACCAAAACACTCGAAATAAGTAGGTCCGTTGTCGATTGACCCGCTCTCAATTCTCTCTCCCTCCTATTTCAGTGAAAGGGCAAAAGTCACTGGTAGGGAATTTGCTTCCAACATTTGCTTATTACTAGACTAGCGTCATAAAGCATCCAGACAAGTACATGCTTTAGAGCTGATTTAACATGAATTATACAGAAAAGCAAACATAGCTGAAGACAGACCTTTTCTTCGCAGAAAATTCACTCTATATTCTTTCATTGGCACTATATTAGCGTGCGATTTTTTTCTATCCGCTTCCTATAATTGCTGAGAAGACACAATTAACACAGAAGACATGTTTTATGTGCGAGTTATATCTCCAACAATTTATAAAGCTGACTAACTCGGGAAATTCTAGATTCAGCAAGGTAGAATGTTGCATATCATTAAATAAGTTCACAGTGTTAAATTTTCGATGAAAATTGATAAATCCGTTGTATGAATATTTCTATAGAGAAAATGAGTGCTTTATAAAAAAAGAATATATATCAAGAAGATCTTGTGACTCCGTGAGGAACTCTGGTGATTCAGTCACGGACTAGTTTTACCAGTATGATGACCCAATATTCATTTCTTATGAGAAGGCAAATGTTATCATCCTTACGTATAAAGTATATAGTATACTGGTGTGTTAGTATGAGATAGCATATTAGAATAATCAGAACAAAACAAAGCCATAGAAAAGAATTAGATAAACAACTCTGCTCAAAATCGCGTGCATTTCCCTGTGATTCCGTAACGGACATGTCCGAAGAGTATTTAAAAATAAATCTGACTTGATGGGCATGTAGGAGCGCCTCAATATGGAATCTCACACGACCCAGTACACCCATTACTGGTCCACCCCGCCACCAAAACGTTCATTCCGGTGTCATTTTTCACCATTCCAAGGTATGCGCATGCGCAGATAGACGATATTCCCACAACCCACCCATCCAGTCATGAGAGCTTCACTTTAATATCTCCCACTACCCAATCGGACCGCTATGGGTACATCTCGAACGTTCATTCCAATACCCTTTTTCTACTACGCATGCGCAGAAATACGTCAGATCCAACCACACCCATTCCGTTTGACGCTCCCACACGAGAGCTTCACACTAACACTGCCCACAACCCATTCGGACCACTATGGGTGCACCTCGACCCCTTTTCCCCCAAATCCCTATCTGCGCATGTGCAGAATGTTGAAAACAGGCGACTCACTCCCCTGCGAACGCTTCAAAATAAGGCCTCATACGGCCCAATCGGAACATTATTGGCCCACTGCGACCCTCAAAACGTCCATTCCAATAAGCTTTGTCTACTGCGCATGCGCAGAATAACGTCAATTCCACCCCACACCCATCCACTTTGACGCTTCCCCACGAATGCTTCACACTGATACCTCACACGACCCAATGATTGAATCGGACCACTAGGGATCCACCTCGACCCAAAAACGTCCATCTCAGAGCTACTTGCCCAGTGCGCATGTTCTACAGCTCCAGATGAAGAAAACAAGGGGCACACTCTATACCGCAAATGTCGATCACTCTTGTTGGGCCGTGACCGGACGTTACGTCACCGGAAGTGAACCGGGTGTAACATTTGACCCGGATGTCACGTGACCGGATGTGACGTGATTGTGATGTGAGCTCCACGAACCCTCATTTTTGTCGCGGGAATTTAGCTTTTATATACTACTACTGTTGTTTTTCCTAACTTTTACGTTTTTACTCTCTTCACAAATAATGAATGTTTCCATTACTAAAGATGGATGCATACGACTGTATCTAGTTTGTACCAGGCTATATATTACTTACAGGCATCCAAAACGAATTCTGGCAGGATTCGGTATTTTATACCATAGTTACGAGACGAATACCCACTTCTTTATACTTTCGTTTGTTATACAGACAATTTCCTAGTTCCGAATCTTTCCCAGATCTGGGTCAGTCCAGATTCACGGATGCATTTGTTTGTGATATATGGCGTTAAAAATACCAAACTTGCATGGCTGAAAAATAAGTTAATTGTCTTCCTGTAAACAGGTTCAGCATCAGTCAGACCTTCGTTTGAAGAGAGAAAACTGAACTTGTATGTCGGCCAATGTCGAGTGGACGGCGATTTGCGCTCTGTTTCTATGTGTGATATCTGTTTGTCGGCCTAATCCATGAAAACTAGGAGGATATGGTTGACGTTTTCTGTATCAAAATAGCGTAAAATTATTAAATAACCTACCATGTAAAATACAAGTGGATACCGTTCTTAGAATTCGTTTTATTCTATGGGAAGTAAATCCGTGTCCTTTATCTAGTTCCGAATCACATTTTGGCGCCATGTTAAAGTATGCAGAATTGGAACGGAGTTACGTGCCTTGGTGATTTGAAGAAGTGGAAGGGCGATACTATGCTCCAATCTTCGGGATTTAAATTTGATATGTTGAAGATGTTAAGGTTGTGTTATATATGGATATCGTAGTCCTCTTCCCAGTGAGTTTAGGCAGGTAAATTACTACTGGGGAATATTTAGACCTTGGAAAACGATCCGATTCGAAACTGGAAATTTGACCCTGAACTGGGCAACGAACGTCACGAATGAGCCTACCATTTATCGCTATATTAACAAATCATCTAGAAAACTTTTATTGCCATATTATTCAGCAGATATTAAAGCATATATTTCAACCTTGTAGTTAGATTTAGGGTGTAAACTGTGGCCAGTAGCAGGTGCCGACTGTTTAGTGGTTCGGAACTGGGTGATACACTGTATATTAATTATTCATTTATATGTCAACTACAGATACGCCTATAAACTATTTTACGTGCATACATCAGCAATGGATGAATACAGTACTTGATCTGATATGTATAAGAAAGAACCCCGACACCGTTTGTTTTTACATGTTATTCTAAGCTGACTTGCTGGCATATAGAATTGTTTCTAAGGTATTAAATCTGTGGAAATAGCACTATATATTTTTGGCATACGTGTGCATATCTGCTGCATACCAAATGATATATAAGGTTACTCGAATGTGATTTAGTTAGAAATTTAGTAAGAAGTAAAGCGAAGTTATCGAAGTCAGGAGATTAGGAGAGGAAATCCCAATAGCACGGTCAGCCAGCACAGGTGGGCCAAAGGATACAGTTAATAGGGGAGTTTCGAATAATTTTTTATATCAAGACTACTTTTTGTTAAGAGTTGAGAGTGGTTCTTGGTGTTATTTTCTATGAAAATCTGTCGTCGATAATTGCATGTAAAAAAATCTCTAATGGAGCTTGCGAATCAATAAGAGCGGCCAGTTGCGAATCACTTTCGTGAGAAGCGGATCACGCCATCTAGCGGTCGTTACAGCCACTGAGAATATATATATTTTTTTCATCAGCCTGAATAGTCAGCTATCACCAATATCACAATAGGAGAAAAATGATGTATAACATGCTTAGACTTCGTTGGATTGCCATTACTGAGGCGGAAATTCTTCATAGACAACGACGGCCTGATCTGTGTGATGATGCCATATACGAAAATTATGCTCACTAATTAAATTATTTCTATAAGGATTTCGGTAGTTCGTTATTTGTACACGGACGAGACCATTCATTTAAGAACCTAACAAACCTGGTTCAATAGAAACCTATAAATGTTTCCCCATGGGACCTAATATGGATTCCTCCTTTATACTACATGGAATTCAGATTCAACTTTAAGTTACACTCACGTTTCCATCTAGTTTCTGACAGCTGAATGAATTCTACTCGCATATTCAAGATCACAATATATAAACTCTCTAAATGAACATCGGACATTCATTTAGCATCTGACTATTCGGACAAAATAACATAAAGGAAAGGACACATAGATATATGTTTTCAATTTTAATAATGAACACAAATGATGAAAATTTTGATTTTTTTTTATGTGTATGTGGGGGGGGGGGAAAGACCATCCCGTTCTGTGACTCAAAATTATTCTAAAGCGACAACTTTGCCCTCCAATATTTGTCCGTGTGCAAAGTCTTCAATATCACAATTTCCGATTAAGTCATCAAACGGAATAAACAGCGCGTATTTCGTTGATCCGAAATTGACATCTCTACTGCTGCATTATGTTAAACTGCTGGTGAGTGGTGAGTTAATGGTTATCGCAAATCATTAGATATTCTGCTTGACCATTAAAATGATTCTATCACTGAAATAAATACTGAAATTACCACTTAAACCCACTTTATTTCTGGTAGATTTAAAACCGAAGAAATAACAGTTTTATATAAATAAAGTTTTTTGACCCAGTGTAAATTTGCCATTGCGTAGTACCGGAAGCATTACCTTCCCGAATTGACCGAGAAACAAACAACGCAGGTTGGTTGTTTGACATTTATTTGAGTCCACAGCATCAGACGTTCCAATAAAACTAGAAAAGATTTACATAGATGCTTTATTGCAAGAAATATAAGCCGTTCATTGGGAAAGTGATCAGCAACTCACCGTGATTCGAAACCCACAAAACTACTGTACTAGATCAAGGCAAAGTTCTACATACCAGAACCAAACGTCCACTTGTGAGTATTTAATAAACCTTGATTGTGTCTTTAACTGTTTGCATTTGATATCTGTTGTCACTTGATTCACGGGTAGAATATATATACTATAATATGTAGTATAAAGAAGCAGGGTGTTGTGTTGAAAATGTTTCACTGCGCGGCAACTCTGTGAAAGAATAACGATACGAAAAATGAATATTAGACCTAGTGTCACCATGGTCCAAATAATTATAGGATGCCTGTGAATATTTTATACCATGGTATATATTATTTATAGGCATTCTATATTACAGCAGACTTAGCAATTTTATACCATGGTACAAAATTACAAGCATTTTATTCTATTATGTTATACATGTAGTAAGCTACTTTGAAACACCACAAATGAAGTATTTTGAACTGTCAAATTTGGATAAATGCAGTCAGGTTGCAACCACTTTTAGTACGGTATTCCGAAAAAAACGCTTTTATGAGTGCATGTAAGTACACTTTTATTGGTGGGATTATTTGTATAAGCCAAGATATGCCAGAATTACAAGGTTAGAGAATTTTATCGGCAACGGTAGCTATACGTTTTTCTTTTAACCAGCAAAAACATATCGATGGGTGTCGCCAGGATTTCTTTAGAGTTGGTAAATGTAGTTCCCTATGTTTACTTATTAGAGGGCACCATATTGTCTAGGAAGTAACATGTTTTAGTGTCTGAAACAATTGGTTAATTAGGTTGATTACAAAGGGGAGGGGGTTGAGGTAGGGAATAAATGGGGCCCTACCTCGACCCCCAATCCCCTGTAATGAACCTAATTGACCAATTAACAACGGGAACGAGCCCCTGTGGTCTGAAATTGATGGGTTCACACTAACCACTTCCCCCCAAGCTACGCGCAGGCTTTTCCGACAATAACTGAAACATTTTATGGTTATATGGTGGAACAATACGTCGGATTAAGTCCATGGAATGGGATGGAATTATTAATAAAGAATGCAATACCTTAACTTAATGGCACCGCATAGTCGGCCTACTTTTGGTAGGCCTGTGTCGGGGGAGAATGCGGACGATGCTGACTGTCTGATGTGATATATGAGACCATGAAAATGATTTCAGTACAAATTAGTTATGTGTGTTGTCATTTAAAATTTAAAATTATACGAAGATGGACTATCCAAGTCGTGTGGCAGGGTGGGTTAGATGGACGTGGTGGTTGGGGGGAGGGATGAAATGTTCAATTGAGAAAAATGAAAGAAACCACTAACAAACTGATGAAGCGATAGACGCAAATATTAACATCAACTGACATGCTAAAACAATCTAGAATTACAAATAGTTACGTGAATCATTGAGTTGCAGCCTGTCATGATGTAGAATAATTATATGAATTATGTATTGATTTTATATGTATAAACATTTAAGTACCAATTAATGATTTTACCTGGTGTTCGTTTACCTCACTTGTATGGTTATAGGGAATTTTGTCTCCGAGATAGCTGATCGATGAGCTCACGCCACGCTGAATTTAGAAGGAGGAGTTAAAATTCAAAATGGTCATGTACCGGTATATTCAGATTTTAACGGAGGCTATGGAAATTACCTCCCTTCGTATACATACCCAGACATGGATGCGACATGGATGTGAAGGCATGTTGAGATGTCTTGAGACATATAGGTGATGTGTGGGTATGTATTCTGAAGTTGGTTGGTTGGTTTGATTGGGCACTCCATCGTATGCAATGGGCACAGTACCAGTAGCCTACCGGAGGCTATTTATAGAAAGAATAAATTATCTATGTTAGGACCTCTTGTTTCATTTTCTTCCATGATTAATTTGAATTGTTCACTGAATAATAACCGAATATTAGTTTCTGCACACAGGGAATATGTATCAATTGGATAGCATATACCCATGCCCCACCTCATGTATATAGATGGCGTGTGAGATGGGTATGGATATGCAATCCAATTGATACAAATTCCCTGTGTTTCTGCAATAGACACGGGCTCACTGGCTCATTTTCATGTATGGAAGGTGTTTCCTAATTATTTATTGAAATCTCTGTACTTCCTGGAATGTATTCATCGTTTGCTACAAAGTTTGTATGGTATATTTACGTGTTACGGGAAAAATTCTATAAAGGTTATGTCATATGTAGGCCTGTTTTTGAACACGGTAAACTGGTTTATTGATGTTCTGTTAATGTGATCATGTTCATTAGGCTGTGTATCTTGGTCAATGAATTTTGTCTTATCTTATTGTTAAACGTGGAGAGGGGTGCTATTCAACGCTATACAAATGTCCAGCAGACAGCTAAGCAACAAACTCCTCCTTCAAATGGGTTTTGCTATAATTTTTCCACGAAACGATGACTCTGTCAAGATCGTTCATTGGTTGATGTAAATGTATGTATATAAACAGCCGTGAGAAGAAATTGTGGAAAATGACATAAAAATAGTTATGGAAAATTAGCGAAATTCTGGAATAGCTCAAAGGGCAGATGATAGGATATTCCAGAATTGATGAAAGTAAATGCAAACTCCGCAATATGATTAAAACCAGCTTTAAAAAGTACTTCAAATGTTCCCATTTTTTTTATTTTTTTTCATACGTGGCTTTAATAAGATTGCCGATACACACACGTAGATTATAGCACTGGACCGATTGGGTACTTGTGTTCGAGGAGTGGATAAAACCATGCAGAAGCAAATGAACTACTTCTGATAAAACTTAATTCCTCTGTGAAAACATCCCATGAAGCAGCTGGTTATGTGGGATGTTTTATTTGAATTTTGGGTGTGTCAAAATCATCATATATCATTTCCGTTAAAATATGTCTAAAACCGATAAAATAACTCAATTAAACCTGTGACGGAATTATTGTGGCACATTTCCAAGCCAGGTATTTCCTGTTTTAAAATGTTAAAATTCTGAATGACAAATATCCTATATGACAATTGTGACTCTATTCCTAACATGAAAGCCGACAGAAAACTGACAAACTTTGAAAATGCGAAAAATACATAAATTTATTATGTGAAGGGGCCTAAAACGGACAGTTTCTCATATACGCATCATCAGGTGCCTCTTCATGATTATACTACATGTACCATTAAACAACAAATGTATGTTTTCCTTATAGACATAAGCAAAGATTCACTATTCCGTGATTCATCTATGTTCCGAACACATGATTTTTAAACATTACCCGTAACTTTTAAAACCCGTCTATAATCACAGTTTAATATATCCGTCTTGAAAGGAGATTTTCGTTTAGTTGGCAGTGTTTATATACATGTACGTAGCGATATTATACACTGTTAAAATGAGGGTTAAAACACTAAAACATTAATTCCACCGTGACGGAATAACGGTTTGGAACTTAAAAATTTGAAGTTCTCGTTATTGAAAATGTGTTCTGTGTACGCACACTTTATAGCTTTATTACTGCTGTCAAGTTTCAAATTAAGTACTAGAATTTCTTGTGTAATGTTTGTTGCTGCCCCTTCTTGATCGGATTATTCTAATATTCCATCTCATACTAAAATACCAACGATAATAAGAATGTTTTCCTCGTGAAAAAAAGAGTGATTTTTAATTGAACATGACGGAATAACGGGTGCGATTTTAAATATACTCAATAAAAGAGCTTACTGTACACATTTTCTTTAAAAAAAAAAAGATTCATGCGATGAATTTATCACTTTTGATTATAAAATTCAAACTTTTGTACATTGTATACTGGTACGGTCATCGATCGTGAATTGAATTCAATTCAATTCAATTTATTGTACAAAAACAGAGAACATGCAAGACGAAGAATAACAAATCAATTAAATGTTCCTGTACATATATGGATATACTGTGGTGTATATATGGTATATTTACACAATGTTATAAGAGATTACTCGTGTATTACACTGAAGTGGAAGGGTGTAGGCCTACCAAGCATACAAATGTGGCACTACAATACTAAGTCCTATGAGGACAAATTTGTGAATATCACTTAGGGTCATGAAATTACTGTGACTTTCACTAATTGTTTCAGACAATGATATTCTATCAGTTGTGTACCGGGAACATGACAACGTACACAAAGTGCATTTAGTGCTACTTGACAGGTGTCACAGACTCCCTGTTAAACTTGTCTTTTGGGTTTTGTTACCAGTTTCAATTTTCAATTTATGATTACTTAGTTTTTATTTTGAAAAAGCTTGTATGTGGTGGGAGTTTGTACATACAAGTAAATATGGTTCGAACTCAATATTACTTTTCATTAATGTGTATGTCCTGATTTTGTTTCAATGTCCATTACAATTAGGTTTATTGAGGCTTTATTACCCTGAAGTGCATAGTGGAAACGAGTGTGGAAGTGTGTCTGAAGTTTGGGTTTGAAACCACTGCACCATGTGTTGTGAACGTGCATATATAATTCATTACTCATAAACATTTTCAGTGTGTATAACCATACCTCGCGTTTGTTGTACAAGGCTTTGTGCTCCTGCAGGGCATGGTAGGTGAGTGTGTTAGGATAGGATGTAGTGTCAGAGATGATATGATTTAACTAGGGTTCTCGCAGACAGTGTTGGGGCGTTTTGAACTATCGTGAATATGACATGTATTACACCGCTATTTTAATTTCCATGATGAAGTGTTAGTATTCGTGACTCACTGTTAGACAAAGCGAATAAGATACAAGATATTGAAGTAGGCCTATCTAACGCTGAAGGCTTCGAGATGCGTTGGCTTCCGCCAATACCAATTTTCTTTTCTAAGTAAATTGGCGTATATTATTTATACCAACGAATAGGCCTATACCGTACCGGAAATAGATAAATGTAGAATGTTTAAGGATATGTACAATAAAAACATTCTGGATATTCATATAATGGATATAGCCTGTGCGGAACAGAAAGTGCGTGTTTGGCGAGCTCTCCTGTTAAGGAGGTGAAATTGTAACCTAATGAATGGTGACGTCAAATTAATGAATATGCATGATATGGAGAAAAGTGACGGTGCGAGGAGCACTATCATTCGAAGATCTGGGCAATTGTGGTATGCAATACCTTGCCAGAGTGAAGAAGGGATTAATGTGGTTTTCTCCAGAAGTGGCCGCCATTGCTGTAAATATGTGGTTCGGGAGTAGTAAAGAATAAGAGCCATGTACAGCCATAGTATACCCGTGTGTGGAATGTGTCATGAAAGAAATTTTCCTCAAATCCTCACAATTTTGCGAGATCCTCAGCATACAAAGGTGCTACATACAATACTCTAGTGTATCAATATAAAGACAGACGGTAAGCTGCATAACGGTTTTGACGACGGATATTATAGTTACCGGAGTGGGTCAACGAGTCCTAAATCAATTTCAGGAGAACGCAACGGAGGACTATGCTGTGATCATCACTGTCTCGAGATCAACTCGCGCTCTGGGGTGGAAACGTTTCCAGCTTTGTGTAAACGCGGCAAAATCTGGGGTCGTACTATTACCCAGCCGTTGCCCAGCCGATTCCCAGCCGTGACGGCCGTGCCCAGCCGACATATATTCGTTATTTACGGCATTATTCTGAGGAATTACAACTATTAATGCATTCTGTTATAATATTTATACAATTCTGCTTTTATCTAGTATATTTTCAGGTAAATATCGCGTCCCGAGTGGCCCGTATTCGTCGATTCATTCTACCACGCATAAAACTTCGAGAATCAAAGATGGCGGCAGAATTTCAGCATGGGGTGAATGTAAAAACTGGATCGACTCGACTTTCCTGAAACGGAACGGGATTCAATACAGTCCAACATCGGATTATATACACTAGAAATAGCAAAGAGATAATTCTTTGTAGAATGCAGTAGATTTTATGACTCAATAAAATATTTCAATGGGAGTACAAAAGACGAATGTAATTTAATTCCTTTTACTGAATGTTATAGAAAAATAAATATTTTTTTCTTTTCTTTTCAAACGACATTGTGTCATCGCAGGTCCTCCTATCTGAACAAACATATAACGATGTATGTCTTTTCAATTGCATAAGTTACGATATTGTAAGCGACTAATTGAAGAACAAATAACGTTCATTCCAGGACGTAAACAAAGGTAATATATGAAAAGAAGTGACCGCTCGTTACAAGAAGCCGTGCTTGTTTCTTCTGAATTCCCCGGATCGTAATTTTTCAGAGGAACAAACAAATAATCAGCAGGGAAATAATAACCCGAAAAAAGTTCAAAGAGCATTTTGTCCAAAAGTAGCGGTAACACATGAAAGGAATCGTACGCTCCGTTAGAACAAGCGATCCCGTGGAGAAGCCATGCTCGTTCTCTCTGGCACACATATTATTATACATTGTTTGGTTCGCACCTATAAATTAATCAGCAGGGATGTAACCCGAAAAAAAAAGTTCAAAGAACGTTAGAACAAGCGACCCCGTGGAGAAGCCATGCTTGCTCTTTTGGACACCCGTATTGTGACATATTGTTTGGTTCGCACCTAGACAATATCCATGTATACACCTTATCATTGGTTAAGAATTATACTTACCGTACTTTTCTATATAAACGCAAGTAAAATATCGTCATTATCCATTCTCCAATATCATCTATAAATGATCCCAACCTTGAATCTACTTTTGAAATATGTCAGCCAAAATTCTTATTGCGGGTCACTCCCAGACCAAGTATTTTGACCAATATATAGACGATCCACGCTTTGATATCTTCGCGCAGTCTGGCCTGAAGATCCAGGAAATGTGGTCGAGAATTGGAGAACGGGTGAAAGACTATTCGGTAAGAAAACAGATTGACGTTACATAAATTGATTACGTTTTTATAATTTTTATTGAAGACGTTAATTTAGAAAAAAAGGCTAGATAATTACAACAATATATAAAAACTGGGTCCTTAAAATTTTCAATAACATATATAAAAAACTTGATCATTACTGTTTTCAACAATTTATATGGTGAATGTTAAAACAAATTCATTTTCGTATTTCAGGTTATAGCCTTCCATATTGGAGCTAACGACCTCGGCGACAACACCTGCGAGACGGTACTTGGGAACTACCAGACATTGGTCGAAAATGTCTGGAAACAAAATCCTAGGTGAGTTATTATTTGCAGTATATGAGTAATATTGACACATTAGTTTAACAGTAATATTCTTAAAATTATATCACTAATTCTCATAGACGCGTGAGGACTATCCATAAACCTCTTTTATTTCTATTTTCAGTGCTACAGTTTTGGCCAGCGGTATATTACCAAGGGGTCAGAATTATTTCCCTGGAAGGGAACTCAGCAACTCTTTCCTGGCATCGTTCAACGAGAAAGCCAGGATCATCAACGCTACCCTTTCAGATGTCGCCAAGGAAATGAAGCAGCTAATATATGTCGACCACGATGCGTTCCAACGACATGGCTCCATCCAACGTCATCTGCTGAGCAAGGATGGTCTACATTTGAGTTTCACGGGGACACAACATGTGGTGAACCGGATTGTATCCGTTGGCAGGGTAATGCTGCGACGACACCCCGAGAACCGTCCCATACCCATACCCACCTCAAAACCGGTCAACATCAAGCCCGGGCCGTATTTGCAGGCATTGCTTAAGGTGGGCATTGTTCTTGTCAAACATTATGTCGCTTCTTTAATTAAACATCTACGTAGACAATGTGAATTTTTACAAATTTTACAAATGTGAAATGCCATGTGCTCATTCAATAATATTAATTTCCTTTTTACAGGAGCCAACAAATGTGTTTCACTCCGTCCCAAGCATTCCCCAGGCTTCAACGAACCCGACAGCACCAACACCGTATCTTGATGCATTGCTCAAGGTGCAGCCACCAATCCCAGCGCTTGCCAGTTTTATTCTTCCCCAGAGTTCAGTATCCCGGAGGACTGAACCCACACCATACCGGGATGCTCTGCTCAAGGTATGTATATACTGATAATAATTGTAAATTCATAAATGTAATGTTAGTGAAAACTATCCACGTTTTATCTATGAGAATATCTGTATTATTTTCCCAATGAGAATGACTACGGTATATATATAAATCGATTTTCTTTCTGTTTACAGAAACCCAAAACATCTGAGTCTGAACACACTGACCCTGATGTATTAGTGTGTGAATGGCCACCTCTGCCTGTACCGGTGAACGACACCGTCCGATCCCCAACGGTTGACACGGTCATACCCCCGGCGAATGACACCGCCCTACCGCCGGCGGATATATTCGGATCTCCGTCGGGTGTGCCATTATCGCCGACCGTCCCACCGACCCTCCTTCCGAAATGGCGATCATCTACCGCAACTCCACCCAGGTCCGACCTTGTTACAGTGCCTCCGGCGAGTTCAGTCTCATCTTCTCCGCCTCGTCGTCAGGTTGGTGGCGGTACTCAAGTGTATGGGCAACAATCTACTGTTTTTAATAAAGTATTTGTTGCCAACACTTTGAGGAACGTCGACCCCGAGAAGGTTTCTTCGCTGCCTCCGGCCAAACCAAATTATTATTCAATTATTGTTATTATTATTATTATTATTCAATTATTATTATTATTCAATTATTATTATTATTATTATTATTCAAATAAAAAAAAATACAACCCAGTCCGATGTTTCATTCATTCACTCTCTTACTGAAATGTGTTTGTTGTATTGAATCCCGTTCCGTTTCAGGAAAGTCGAGTCGATCCAGTTTTTACATTCACCCCATGCTGAAATTCTGCCGCCATCTTTGATTCTCGAAGTTTTATGCGTGGTAGAATGAATCGACGAATACGGGCCACTCAGGACGCGATATTTACCTGAAAATATACTAGATAAAAGCAGAATTGTATAAATATTATAACAGAATGCATTAATAGTTGTAATTCCTCAGAATAATGCCGTAAATAACGAATATATGTCGGCTGGGCACGGCCGTCACGGCTGGGTAATCGGCTGGGAATCGGCTGGGCAACGGCTGGGTAATAGTACGACCCCAAAATCTGCTGTGGAAAACATGTGAATCTCCCTGTGTCAGACAGTCTTTATGATGATTGGTGACAGGTATAGTCATTAGTATAAATATCTGGTGAAATATACATGCCACTGTCTCTTTGGATGAACTATTACCGATTTACATTATATGTATAGCTATTGCTTCTTCATGTACTCACTCACCAATTTTGTAACACTGTCAACCTTTTGAGCCAATAAGCAGATAAGATCCATGTGTACTTTTAAAAAAGCTTGAGATACGTGCAGAAACCATGTACATGTACTGGTCTTACGCGGTTCAGTTCCATTGTATATCGTTTGTACCAATCCTGCCATCGTGGCAGTAATACTAAAACTGGAACTTGACGAGGTGACTTTTTTGAGAGTTTGAACTATCACCACATTGATATTTATTGATTTTGAATTAAGGATATGAATATTGAACATTGAATAATATATATTGTTTATCAGCGCGGATCTTTATCTACATGTATACCTAGCGCACATGCTGGTTAAAATTAATCACACATATAAGTATATAAATAATACATATATTCACAAATCCTCCTTGTATATGGAATATATTTCCTCTTGCAAATTGATCATGCCGTTACCCAATATGATGCAATGTTGGACATGTGGCAGTAATCCTATAAAATGGATCGTCCAGGCTCTTGTTTAATATGCTGGAGTTATCGGGAACCAGAACTTCTGAAGTTCTGGCTCCCGATAACTCCAGCTTATTAAACAAGAGCACGGACGATCCATTGTATTGGACTAATGTGGCAGCTGCTACCTTAATACGTTGAGCTTAGGCCAAGGACATGTACGCTGTAAGGAGGGCAATCGATTCCGGTATGTCTGAATTGATTTGAGTTTAAACTCTAGGACACCGAAAAGGAATATTTTAAAGTATGTGTGTGTGTCAAAAGCATGTTATAGGGCTTAGATCGTACATGTTCTTGGCAATTGATGAGCGTATGTCTTGCCGAACACGTGTGCGGATTGCATTTTAGGTAAACCTCTCGGGCTTCCGCAAAGGAACCGAAAGAAGCACGTGGCTATGAAGGTCACAAACCACTGATTATTTGCATTACTTAATATCTAGTAAATTGGCAGAACACATCTTGACAAAACTATATTCCCTAATATATTCACAAATGGAAAATCCAGCTTACATTCCCCACCATTTTTTCGAGATAAGACCGCCAGAAAAAGGGGCATCCAACCCGAATCCATTACGGCAAATTTCGGAGGTACCCAATCAAACTGACCCAGTTTTTCCACGATTAAAATATGAAAAGGTGGTTTTGATATATTTGAGAGTCAAATATTATAGAAACATTTTAAATTACGACACAGACCATTTCTGGCCCAATCAGATATAATGGCCAATCAATGTTCGCCGGAAGTCAAGTCCTGATGATAATCTTGTACCCAGAAACTTCAATGGAGGTTTGTGACCTGAAGTCAACCAGGGAGGACGTTATGCTTGTCCCCAGAAACATAAACAATCCCAAGTCACTTATTTTTTCCTATCCTCTGTGCCTTGTGCGTATACATTAAGGAAGTTCATGGTATAAGGTACGTATTTATATATCCATTTCGGTCGAATTACATGAAATTGAATTTTGTCGTTGGTCGCGCGCTTCAGCTTTATTTCTCCATCCCAAGTACGTGATCACCTCCTGGTCAAGTACTCAAGGACTAGATGAGCTTCACTATTGATCAAGCATTGATTGTTTGTACCGCGCGTTAGTGCTACATGTGTAGCTTCGGTAGTGGTGATCTATTCATGTTCAATTTTTATCTCGCCTTACGAAGTAAAGGGGAGATATTGTGAGGAGGGAAAGACGATGTCGGTATTCCCGGCCTGGAAATGATAAGGATTTTGGTTTAGCAAATTCCAAAAAAAATCTAGACAAATTCAGAAAAAAATATAAAAAAGAAAAAAATATGGGGGGTGGATATTCCACCTGGGGGTACTACCCCTGGGGATTCCATGGGTGCTCCAATGTTAAAATCCCTATGATAGAGTTTTTCGTTTAGCTGAAGTGCACATTTACATCTGTGCATAGAAAGTTTGCTGGAGTTGTCAGCTGTCATTGGATGATTATGAAACTTGGTACACATGTTTCTTATGATTAGAGGATGTACCTGTGCTATTTTTGAGATGAAATATTATTTGTTGTCCAAATTATGGCAAATGATAAGAGTGTTTTGTTTAGCAGAATTGTGCATGTAGGCCTCTATGCAGTTGTCGGCTGCCAATGGATGATTACGAAACTTGGTACACATGTTTCTTATGATTATGGGATGTACCTGTGCTATTTTTGAGATGAAATATTATTTTTTGCCCAAATTATGGCAAATGATATGTTTTTGGTTTAGCAGAATTGTGCATGTACACACGCAATTTCCCCCGCTCTGGTCCAGGCCGGAGACATGTGTTCTCCGGCCCGGTCCGCACCCGCTGGACGTCCGACTTTTTCACCGCACACTCCGGACCGGAGTCGGGGGAGAATGGACGGAGAACAACCGAGCGGAGACAATTGGGTGATGTACATGGCCGGAGAATGAGCTATTAGGTCAAATATTCGTAGACATTGTTTCGCAATTTTCATTTTTGCCGAGCGAGAATCACGGCTGAAATCTCATTATTACGATATTATCTTTCATTTTTCTGTTAATATTGCATTCGAATACTATTCAGGGCTTCGTGTTTAGAATTAGTGCGTGAGCTAAAAATAGCTCACGTCAAAATATTTAAGAGAGGGTATTTAAACGTTAGGCGAGTGATTGCAATATAATACGATATAAA
>JAVTVY010013266.1:0-54661 GCA_036873755.1 Hanleya hanleyi | reverse complement strand
AACAACAACATCGACGAAGACACCCCGTGCCACCCAAGTCACTGTGACTGAGATATATCGTTAACGGTCTCATTCATTTATATTGATGAGCTTTTATAACCTATTAATGACCTATTCATTAGGCATAGGTAATCTTGTTTGATGTATTGATTGCATACGTTAGGCAGTGGAAGAATCACACGGCAAATAAATTATATACTGGAATTCTGCATGCGCCATTTACTCCAACTGAAGCAGTTAGTCTTTTTAACCTATCTTCTTCAACATCCTTTGCTTGATATGTATATACTTCGATAGCCAGTGAGACGCAAACTAACATCTAAGCCGAATTTCTGTTGTATTGCAGGTTGTGTATTTCACGGCCACCTTTCCCTATGTCATCCTGTTGGTTCTGTTAATCCGTGGGGCAACTCTCGATGGAGCCCTCGATGGTGTTCTCTACTTCCTCGTTCCGAAATGGGAAAAACTTCTCGATCTAGAGGTAATTTTTTTTATATCGTTATTAAACGAACTCTGCCGAATTAGTCGATATATTTGCAATCTAATCCTACTCGCTAAAAAAAACTGGAGCGAAATTTTCATTCGAGTAAGAGTGGAATTGGTCTCAATGTGTTGAGTATATAGGGTAGGTAAATTCACTCAACCAAAGGGATTGTTTGTTGAAAATTACCCTAGCTAGAGTTAAATGACTATATTAAAAATTATTCAATTAATGAGTGGTAAAGTTCAGAAATTATTCTTCTCAAAGCAAGTACGATCAGATTCGTGCCACGAAAATTTGAGATTCTTTGCATTTGAATTATAATAGCAAATGTTCTTTCCAAACGTTTAACTGCAATAAATCGTCTTGGTTAACTTCAGGTGTGGAGAGCTGCGGCATCTCAGATGTTCTTCTCGCTCAGCGTCTCTTTTGGCGGGATTGTAATGTTTGGAAGCTACAACAAATTCAACAACAACGTGTACATGTAAGTTTTATTGTTGAATTGACCATGAGATCTGTTCCGGGTTACGCTACACAGGTATCGCTGCCGTGCAGGCTCTGTTTTCTCTGAACATTTCTTTTGGTGGGATTGTTGTTTGGCAGCTAGAAAATTTTCAGAAACAACTTCTGCATACCAGTATAATTGATCACGTAGCTGTCCCGTGAAGTAATTTCTAAGTGTTGTAGTGGAAATTGGTTAGACCCAATGCCAAGGACGCCAAAGCGACCCGTATTTCGTAAATGAACATTGCAGGACCTAGAAAGTATTCCGAAGAATTTCCACGAACTTTCATGCCCGCCATCCTGGAATTAACGATCCGGTTTAATGTTTTGTTTATTACAGAGATGCTTTGTTTATCAGCGTTATGGACATTGTGACCAGTATCATCGCCGGTTTTGTAATTTTCACAACCCTCGGTAACATGTCGGTTGAACTGAACATCCCCATTGAAGACGTCGCCCAGAAGGGTAAGCAACCGATTCTTCAACATTTATTTTACGAGTTCGACTTATGAAATATATATACTGGGGATTTCTGTTTTGTGCGAGATGTTTACCTATTCTGTAGTGAGAGACAATATGTTCAAAAGCAAATTTGACGAGCAGAGTCGATAACTACATGAAACGTGCAAGAGTTGGTCGATCGTTCGCAAAAGGGCTGAATAAGGGCCGAGTGAGGGTGGAGGGTTGTGTGAGGTCGGAGTAAGTGTGGAGAGTTGTGGGAGGGCTGAGTAAGAGTTGTCTCAAATTGGTCATAAACGAAGATTTTGAAAGATCACGTCATACAGGTTAATTTTCGGTGATTGCTAAGTGATTATAATTATGTTTCAATCCAATACGATATCGTGACTTGAATTTTTGTTATCGTATACTTGTTGACATATCGTAAAAAAAAATTGAAAACGTCCAGTGCACCAAGTGGAATCGTTTTTGTTAGCATAATACATAAACAAAGTGACTCCTAATGACGTAAGAAGTCAAAGTTTGGCAGTCTCAAATTTTCGACATTTTTCCCATTTATGCCGGAGATGACAAAATAAATTGTCCAAAATTTGAGATTGTCAACCTGAGATTTCTTGCCTCATTCAGAGAGACATTGTATATATTATGCTGATTGACTTTCGTATATTACTGTTGGTATGTTGATAATTTGTTTATTAAATTTGACCATGCAGGATACGGATTGGCTTTTGTCGCCTACCCAGAAGCGCTTTCACGACTTCCGATTCCCCATCTATGGTCTCTCCTGTTTTTCTTCATGTTGTTTACACTCGGCCTTGACAGCGAGGTACAGTTGAATCTTTCCTTCTGTAAGAAATTCCCTAAAAGTCATCTATGTTCTGATATTGAATGTTATTCATCAAGTTCCACATTTTTCATTATTTGTTACTCATCAGGTTTCTGTTTCCATAATAGAACATTTCAGTTTTATTACACCACTGAAATAATATTTCAATATATGAGTTGTTTGCTCAAACCAAATATTTTCGAAAGCAAGGATTTGTTAAAATGAAAATTTATTTTCGTTTCGCTAATTAGCCTATAGTAATGTATTGGTTTCAATGATGTATGAATGTTTCACCATGTTTGTTATCTGGTCATTGCGCAAGCTTTGTTAGTCTGTATACAGGTTAATCTGCCGAGAATATACTTACTGAGGCCTATATCCATTTATCCCTTTATTTGGCTTATTATCACTTTTTTCCGACTTTGCTGAGGTAATGGTTCAAGCCTTGTTATGCCTAATTTGACTCGACTTGATTATTTTCAGTTTGCACTCCTGGAAACTGTACTGACGTGTATTCAGGACGAAATCCCAAAATTGAGGAAGAAGAAATGGATATTGTGTGTTGTCTGCGGAATTGTGTGCTTCTTCCTAGCCTTACCTTGTACTACCAATGTAAGATATCGCAACTTTCTTTCCGTCCGAGGTCCTACTTTCTCCAGTCGGAATTTAAAACTGAATTTCAATTGTTTAATTTGAATTTGTATTAGATATACTTATATAGAAGTGGATAACACAGACTGAAATTCAATTAACAACTCTGATTCAAAAGTGCATTTGAATAATTGAATTCGAACGTAATATTTAAAAATATCTGCTAATTACTCGAATTAAGAATGGGGTGCCAGAGGTTGAACTGTTAGGAACATAGAATATAACGAGTTAAGTAAATTTTAACTCAAAATGTTAGTCTCTATGAGTGCAATGTATAGTGGTAATGCTTCCAGTTGTTTGTACATATCCAATATAGAATGAACAGGTGTTGATCTCTTCCACTATATTATCTTATTAAATGGCATACATTCGTTGTTAGACAAATTAGAAGACTTAAGCGAAGGAAGTTTGGGAGTAGTTTCGCTGAAGTTTGCGAATCTATTTTTATTGTATTTGAAGGGCGGAGATTACGTGGTTACGATAATGGACACCTACGGCGCCAGCTTTTCCGTGTTATTTGTGGCAGGAGCCGAACTGATCGCGGTCATGTGGGTTTATCGTAAGTATTATTAGAATTGATCATTGACAATCTCGTCATTGAAATTGACCATCTGGTCATGCAGTTTGACAAAGGATCTGCAAGTTTTATTGTCGGTCTTTTGTCCCGGATATTACCTTTTCAATGAGGCGTCTTACGCCGAACTTGGGCTGTGAAAATTTGAACATACAGTCTCCGGCATGTGGTGGTGGGTTGATTATCTGAACTCCAAACGGGAAGGTCGAGAATATCTCTTTCAACATGGAACTGAACCGTGACTGATATCGTTTACCAAGGCCACATAGATATGCCGTTGTCATAACCTTCAAATATAAGGCATGCTGATAACCTTCCAATATAAGGCATGCATATACCCTTATAACCTTTCAATATAAAGCATACTGCTATAACCTACCAATGCGAGGTATATAGGCCTACTGCTATAATCTTCCAATAGAATGCATACATACTGATATAACCTATCTGATCTGACTGTTACAGGTGTGGACCGTTTCATGAAGGATGTCGTGTACATGTTGGGTTATCCTCCTCATCCGAAATACTACTGGTTATTCTGTTGGGCAATTGCTGCTCCAATCCTTGTACTGGTAAGCTACAGCTCACTTCTACTGACACCTCTGGGTGAAATCTCTCAGCGTTGCTGCTTTCTCTGAGTATTCTGCAGTACAGCACTTATAGACTATGATATCTTCGTTTTATTCATGTGCATGAGTTTTGATAAGTTTGGAAGTGTCACAACTGCCGGTACAGCGGGAGTTAAGCAATTGAAACATTTTAATCTTTCTTCCACAGTGAGAGTACCAAAAAACCTAAAAATTGTGATTTTTGTTTTCTTTTGCAGTTGTTGCTGATCTATACTTTCGTGCAATACAAGCCACCAGAGTACAGTGACGACAGGCCTTTCCCAGTCTTCGCACAGGTCATTGGCTGGATATTGGCAGCTGTTGTCATGCTACCCATACCTGCCTGGGCGCTCTTCACACTTTGGCGGAAAGGAGGCAACATATTCGAGGTAAACGATTTACCTTCAGGATTTCAGCTGTATAACAGTCCAACGAGTAACATATTAAAAGTAAAAATAGTAAAAACATACACAGGGACTTTGTTAATTAAAGACAGGATAGTCTGTTTTTAGATCGCTTTTCGTCCGTTGTCCATCCGTCAGTCAGTCAGTCCGTCCGTCCGTAAACAATACTTGTTATCGCGATTTCTCAGGAACTACTGCATGGATCTTTCTCAAATTTGGTACACAGGTTCCCCTTGGGATCTAGTTGTGCAAGATACCTTTTTCGGGCCGATTCGAAAATCCAATATGGCCACCAGGCGGCCATCTTGGATTTTCCCATGAAACTTTGTTATCCGATTTCTCGAACTACTGCATGGATCTTTCTCAAATTTGGTACACAGGTTTCCCTTGGGATCTAGTTGTGCAAGATACCTTTTCTGGTCCGATTCGAAAATCCAATATGGCCACCAGGCAGCCATCTTGGATATCCCCATGAAACTTTGTTATCGCGATTTCTCAGGAACTACTGCGAGGATCTTTCTCAAATTTTGTACACAGGTTCCCATATCTCAAACTAGCCCAGTAAACAAAAAAGAATTATCATTCGTTCCTACTTATAAAATCTTAGGTATGTTTCATAGCTCATGCCAAAGTGTCAGAGATTTGTCTTCGCTTCCAGTACCCAATGATGACACGTGCAAAAAAATAAATTAAAAATACTACAAAACGAAGAAGGATCCTCCGGGCATTCACTTTCACTCTAACTTTGCTCATTTCACTTGTACTATAACAACCGGCATAAGTACAGTTATTAGAAATCTGAAACTTATAAAGATAATATCTTGGGTGCTTTCCAGTGTCCCTTTTTCTCTCAAATTAGAAATTCTGCAAACGAAATTACAAATCCATCGTTTTTTCTTAGTAACAATAGACAAAAAGATACTCATTAGCTTAAAATTATCGCACAATGGTGGGCGCCAAGATCCTTCAGGATCTCTCGTTCAATCTAGGATCTCTTCCAGAATGTAGACCCGTTATATGGACGACATGATCTGTAATATGAACTACCGTAAAGGAATAATTCAAAGAAGGAATAATTAAGTTATTATCATTTTGTGCTTTTATATGAATTGTCATTCGTTGCTGTTGTCGCCTCCTATCATAAATGGTGGTTCTCCAGCGGGTGGTTGAGTGGGCAAGGGTTCATGTTGCATCAATGCATTTTGCTGAGAAGCAACAGGAACTTGATAATTGATGTCTAGCACTGTAATATCACTGTCTTTATTGCACCATGTAATCGTCCTGTCTGTGTCTTGTGTGCTGTCCTCAGTGTTTTATAGGGTGGATGGGGGGTGCCGCTTCAAAGATTTCTTCTTTGAAGTAGCAGGAACGCAACTTGGCTGGGTGGTGCTTAGTTGGTTCGTCGCGATATAGCTGAAATATTGTTGAAAGCGACGTTAAATTATATTCACTCGCCCACTGATCCAAGAGATCCAAGTCGGTAAATTCCAATGTTTATCCTGATGGCGTTTCACATGAATTCCACGTAAAGCGCCCATCGCCAAAAAACGACCTGATTCTCAGAAAATTCACACCGCATTTTTTCATTGGCCCTATATTGGCATACGGGTTTTTTTCTATTCACTTCCTATAGTCTCCGGGAACACGATTGTAACACAAAAGATGCGTTTTATTCTGTTTTTTTCCCTCCCAAAAAATTAGTAAACCTGATCCAATTCGAAATTCTCAAAGAAGAAATGTTGCATTTTACTGAAAGTCATACCATTTAAAACATCTATAGCGAAGTTCTGCATTTCACAGGAACTGTATACATTTGACAAAATGAGTTGATTCTTAGTTTTATGATTAAAAAATTTCATCGTGGGAATACTTGAGAAAATGTGTAATTAATCAAGCCCTTTTACTGGGGAGATATAAAGTGTACTTCCGACACGGACTAGATCTAAACCGTGTAATGACCCATTCACTTTTCTCATGATTAATTTTGTTTATCATCCTTGGGTACGGTACTGTTGATCGCATATTAGAATAATCTGTTCGAAACCGCAGTTAAAAAAGAAAAACAATATAGACAAGCCACACTTGTCAAAATGATGGACTTTTTCTGTGATTCCATCACGAAACTTTTCAAAGATTATGTAACGAATAATCTGCAATATTTTGGAGCATATTATGCTGTTTTTGAAATTTGACACCAATAACTGAGCGATCAGCGGTAGAAAGTCGGATGAAACAGAACAACTTTCCAATAACAAGCGCTTCAAATTTTTAAAGTACCTATCAAACCGTGATTCTGTCAGGGTGGAATTCCTGTTTAAAATGTGGTTATTTCAATAAAAAGTGTCTGGCTATGAGATGTTTTGACGGTGTTTGGTATTAAAGCTATAAACCTCTCTAAAATTTCTTGTTTCCTAGGCTGTCCGACCAGCAGACAACTGGGGCCCTGCCTGTGGTTCTGGAAGTATGGAAGCCCTGGATGCTCATCGTATGTACGACTATAACAATAAAGGAGGGAAAGTCAATAACGGCTTTGACAATATAGGCGCTGCAGGCATGGACAAGTACTAAGTGTATTTCAAGTTCCACCTACAATTTGGAGTCGACCAACGTTGATGATGATTACTATATCTGAATCGACGCATGCGCAGTTTTACCTTCTTCACAGACTACCGCCGCCTCGTCCGATAGACCATCGGTTACATCTAATTTACCTTGCTTGTGTGCTATTTAAATTTAATACCGCGGGATCACCGACAACCATACGCTAACTACCGTGCTAAATTAATTCCAAAGTTGTCGTGATTGTGGACTCGGCCTGTAGCTCGACCGCATCCAAAAATTTGTCCACTTGTGGACAAAAATTTGTCCACTTGTGGACAAACACAAGATTACGTTCTGCATGATGGATTTTAAGTTGTTAACTACAGTTACAATACAGAACTTCCAGTGTGTTACGTCGATACTGGAATGAGACTTTCCAGGTTTTAATTTGTTTTTACGGTAACTTTTACTGCCTGATTTACTCAACATTATTTGTGGTTATTTGTATCAGATTGTTTTCATGAAAGTGATATATTTTATCGGTATTGGGATATTTTATGAGAGTAGACCCTGTCATGCCGATTACTATATGTGGATGATATTTTATAGTTGTTCAAACAAGGTTATTCCGTGACAATATCCAGACTTCATATATTGTACATTGTGATGCAGCAGTTGTTCTTTCCATTGGCGTCCACGTATCAGAGTTTATGTGAAAAGGTCTGTGATTTATATTTACATATCTGCTCATGAAACCTGTCGCATTAATCACTGATTGCCTCATTTTTTTCTCCTAATACTATACTATATCTTCACAAAGAGATTTACCTGTTGTATACTTTTAATGCCTGCATACATTCAACTTTCACCCTAACCTGTAAAACAGTGTAACAAGTAAAGAATGTTGGTAAAGAAAATGTCCCGTTCATATTTAATATTTAACCTGAAGTGAATTTTTTTTCTCCATTTGCGACCTTCGTACGTCATATTCCTCTGAAAAGAACCATTCGAGCATTTAAATTATATTATCGAATAGCTGGATCGAATTGAATTCACTATTGATCCCATAAATGAAATTGAAAATTCATTAACACATCCTGCACAAGTTTAGTTGTCCATGTGAACTGGCGGTTGAAATGCCCAACATGTCCTCCATATCGTGCTGAAGTCCCTGTCGTCACTCCGGGCATATCCACTAACTGTGACTCAACAGATTTATTCATTTGTTTTCGTAAAATATGTATTAGAACCATTATAAATTTTCATGTACATTTAAAGAATGCGTATATTTAATGTTGATGCATAATTTAAGTGGGTCACGTGGCAGAACCGAGGCCTGTCTGAGCTGCTGGTCCAATCATGCCCAGTGGTTTACCGAGTTTGGTGGTCAAATCATCTCTGATGGTCCAATCACGTTTTGTGGTCGTTTCTAACCTTGGTGATCACACAAGAAAGCTTCGTATAAATCGTGTCAAATTATGTCTGGTTTCGAAAGGATTTCTGATGCAAGAAGGCAGGATTGCTTTGAATATCATTGTTGAAACCGAAACTGACAGTTCATGCAACATGAAATCAGTTTCATGTTTGTAATCCTTTAGAAAATTTAACTGGATTTTGTTGATCCACAAACCAGACTGGCTACTGAGAATGGATGACCCGTCACGTGGTCCCATCATTATAACGTCTGTTCTCAATAGACCATTGGGATCTCTGGATGACCCGTCACGTGGTCCCATCATTATAACGTCTGTTCTCAATAGACCATTCGGATCTCTGAGCTTGTTTGAGATTCCACGGATGAATTGTTTGATCACCAGATATTACTGGACGTACCACGAAATCTGAGCCAACTCTACTGGATATAGAGCAGATTCTCCATGAAGGCTTTGGAGAAATCGGATGATTCCTGAATGTCTATCAGCAATATCATCATATATTTATAGTCAGATTAGGCATATCCATTCTTATCAGATGTAATGTATATAAAGCTGTAGATATACTTTTATTATTATTATACATATTGATTTTTACGCATTGACCAGTCGAGTTCGATACTCGTCAGAATACATTTTAACACTTATGTATTGATGCATGCGATCACAATGTATACTAGCGATCACAAAGTAGAGAATTATTTCACATTGATATTTTAAAGGTGTTTACATTCTTTTTTTCATATTTCCCTTTTGTAAATGTAAATAAAGTTGTTTTTATATAAAGTTTTGGTATGTATATGTCCTTTGTTTCTGACCAATTGAAGTTAAAAAAAGGCTACAACGGAGTCCGATTTCTTTTTAATGGAAAACCTAGAGTGATGGAAAACCTAGAGTGATGGGAAACCTAGAGTGATGGGCATACAAATCTCATCTTGATGAGTTTCATTCAGAAAATGGGAAAGCAAAGCTGGTAAAGTGAAGCTTTTATACTGTAGAGTATGGGTGTACCTCTTAAATTTGTGTTGGTCCAACATCTCTGACATCGTTAAGCCTGTTCACCCCGGACTCTTTCAGCTAATTCATTCCTGGCACTCCTTAAGCTTGTTCATCACTGGCACTCCTTAAGGAAGTTCCGTAGAGAAAGAAGTAGTAGTAAGAATTCCCGATTCATTATCATTGAGGCTGATGACTTCAGGTGAAGCCGACTTCACTTCCCGACTTTCGGGTCACGGGTTCCTTACGGGGTCAAAAGTCACTTCCGATCACGTGATTTTCGGGTCACCGCGTGTGTGTATTTAATATAACGAGCAAGAGTTATCGGACCCTAAATAAACCAGAGTCAATTCAAGGTTAAAGGATGCCCGTCATTCCATGGGTATTGGCCACATACGTCAGCCTGACTTCGCAGGTGCATGGTGGGATCGTGGCTCGCCGGGAATGTTCGGTCATCTCCGACAATCTTCATGTCCTACCAGTAAAAATTGGTACGCGTGGGGAATACATTCAGCCGATGGGGTAGTCGATCAGTTCACCCACGAAAAACGTGGCTGTATGAATACATTGCGAGTTCGACATATACTCCTTCATATTATCACATGGCTACGCAGTAGTATTAACTTGAAGTCTTTATCACGACTGTTTCGTCATCAATTCAGAGACCAACAAATCTTCATGTTTTATTCCGTGGTGTGAATGCATTGATGCATACACCTTGTCACGCGTCAGGGCCGTAGGCAGGATTTACTGAGGGGTGGTTCGCCACAACTCCAAAAGGTCACATCAGGGGGTTCGCTGTATGGGGAAAAGGGGCAAATAGGGGGTTCGCTTCAGTTTGAAAAAGGCATTTATATGAGAAAAATGTATAATATTTCCGAAAGGGGGGTTTTCCCGAACCCAAAATAACCCCCCTGGCTACTGCGCGTTAGTATTGTATTGTACCAATACCTCTCACAAAAGGTAAAAACATCCCCGTCCGCCCATGTACGCTTCCAGAACGTTTCCGAAATGGCGCCAATCGCCCAGAAGATGACGGAGAGGCGATCGGAGCGACATCTGTCTATACAATATGTCGATCCGTGCATGGAATTCGTTGACTTGAAAACTGCCGGTGTAGTCGTCAAAAATATAGAAACACGGATTATACACGACTATTTTTTATTGCGGTGTAAAATATGGAGTGTGGCACCTTATTTTTTCTATCTCGAGCTTTAGCATACGATGGGAGGGTCTAGTAGCCATTGGGCGAATTTTGCTGAAAAGTTCTGACTACACATGCGTGGTCCACAGATGGGTCTTGGGTGGCCGTTTTGGGGTCTAGTTTAACCACTATTGGTCCGAATGGGCCGTGCGGGTGTCCTATTAAAGCTGTCGTGGGAGAGAGTCCGACTGGGGTGGTTTCTGATGGAAATGCCGTCAATCTGCGCATGCGCATCCGGAATTTTTTTAGAAAAGGGGTGTTTGGGTTAGGAATATTGGGATGGGGTGGTCGTTTTTTCCTGGTGTGTTACTATGGGTTGAGCGTACTTGTATTCTCCGTCTCGCGCTGAGTACAATGGATGGGGTCATGGGTTGACTTTCGCTGAAAAGTTCTGACTGCGTATGCCCAGTGCATAGGCAGATCTGGGATGAACTTTTTCGGGTCTAGGTGGACCAATATTGGTCAAAAGGGGCCGTTTGATGTATCGGTTTGAAGCACTCGTGGAAGAGAGTCCGACTGGATGGGTGTGTAGTAGAAAGGCCGTCAATCTGGACATGCGCAAACAGAGAATAGTGGAAAAGCGGAATTTAAATGGACGTTTTGGGGTCGAGGTGAACCATCCGTGGTCCGAATTGGTCGTATGGGGTATCATGGGGCAGTGTTCGACTGAACTGGTGAGTAGTGTAAATGCCGTCAATCTGCGTATGCGCGATCGGGAACTATGGAAAAGGGCATCTGAACGGACGTTTTGGGCTAGAGATGGACCATTCCTAATCCGAATGGTTCGTTTCGGGTGTCCGTTTGAAGCACTCGTGGGGGAGAGTCCGACTGGACTGATGTATTGTAGGAATGTCGTCAAACTGTGCATGCGCATTGGAAAAAGTGCATCTGAGTGGACGTTTTGAAGTCTAGATGGGCTATCCGTGGTCCAGATGGGTCCTGTGGGTTATCCGTTTGAAGCACACGTGGGGGAGAGTCCGACTGGACTGGTGTGTAGTGGAAGTACTGTAAATCTGCGTATGCGCAGTCGGGCAGTAGTAGAAAGAGATTTTGAATGAACCTTTTGGACTGGAGGTGGACTATCCGTGGTAGTAAAGAAAGGGCAGTTTTGGAGATGCAAAGGAGCGCGTTTGGGGCCATGTTCGGTCTGGCTACCTGGTAGAGTAATCTCCCTTTTAAGGCACCGGGGACAGGAAATGTATGTGTGCACACGTTTGTGGGTATGCTTGTGTGCGTGGGGTAAAAGTACCGGACTTGGTCTGTCGCCCTATGCTACAGCAAATAGCCGAACGCCAGACCTAAATCAACGGCCGTAGTTTGGTCGTTGGAGATGGCTTCCACGTAGTTGGAGAGCTGAACCAGGTCCTCCAACCGGAAATTGTAGATGTATAGCAGCGGACAATTACGGTGGAAACATCATCGTATCCTGGACCAATGGTCCCGGTAGATGTCACTCACTGGATGGGCATCCAGTAAGAGATCGATAAGAAGATCCACTGGATCTTACTGAAAAAAGGTTCGATGTCGCCAGGCGTGTGACCCGGAGCCGTATCACTAGGGTCCGGCTGGACATCCAGCCCTCCTCGACTGTTGGTATAGGCGGGCTGTCCATGGTCGCATCACCAGTGACCTTAGTCTCTCTGGGCTCGTCTTCTGTGGGACCGATCTTCCGGGTATCCTCTTTAGTGGGAAGTTGTCACCCAAGCCGTGATGATGGACCAGGAATGAAGCTATGATGCTGTCTTAACTGACTGGGCCGTTTGAAGAGTTGACCACAATCGTTACCTTGTTCCGTCGCGCCCTCGCGGAGTAACCGTTCGCGGCGCCGTAAAGCATCATCCCGTTTAAATGATCGTGAGCAGGTATTACAAGTATATTGTAAGGCATTGTGGGTGGAGGTCTCGTGGTGTCGTGAATTATTTAGACGAGTAAACTGATTCAGGCAGGTCAAACGAGAGAACATGGCTGTGGATCAGGGAACGATGAAAACGCCTCTTTTATATACCCTCACCCCCTCTCCTACGTTGTTCTCTCCAGCAATCAGCGCTCGTCGTCCTGCATAGCCTATGCTCGGGTGCGCGTTGGAGACGTGTTTCATCATATATTAGTCCATACACCCTACTGAATCGACAAGTATGATTGTAGGTGAATGCACCTGGTGTCCGTGTGTCATGCGACCATGAACTGTAGATTGGATCACTTCACATTGGAGCCGGATAACAGCTGCAATGTTATAATGAGGCAACATATGATTGTATATCAGATATGTCGACAGTCCATGGTAGCTACCATTTGTCTTGGCAACAATCCATTTGGCGAATCATTGGATCAGTTCGGACTGACCGTATTTTGACCTACCATGGACTGTCGATCGGTCCGATGATGATACCATGGACTGTCGTAATATCAGACAGACAGAGAATAAACTATTAATGGTTCCTATTCCTCTTAAACACACACAAGTGAAAGGAATCGAGAGATGAATGAGTCAGTGATACATGAGGCAGGTAGTAAGTTCCCACGTGTTCATTTTGTGCTCATTTCCTTGCACTATAATTCGATGCTAATACCTATCATGGACTGTCCACCAACACCTAAAAACACCTCTCGCCCCAAAATTGTTTAAAATTTTTGTTAACTTGAAATAGTAATAACCCTACATTTGATGACAATATAGTACGATATCTCTCCATTAAAAAATGACTGGACACCAGTAACCATACTTGTCATCGATATGCTGAAAATCGTTCATTTTCGGCTGTGGTCACTGTAGTCTGGTCAGACACACGCCCACGCTTGATAACGAAAGCATCGCAAAACCTACCATTGACTGTGATTTGACACGTGACCGGCGGTGTTTACGTACCATCATACTTGCCGATTCGGTAGGGTGCCATAGGGAAGGCATATGAAACATCCGTGGTCGTGTTGGTGTCCAGTTGGAGCACCCGTGGTGGCGAGTCGGACTAGAGTCATTTGTAACATGCGCAGCCGTGGATGAAGCGTTGTGGGGTAGAGTCCGACTGGGGTGGTTGTTATTGGAAGTCACGTTATCGAACGCATGCGCAATAGGGCAGTTTCAGAGGTGCACATATTTGCGAGTATTTGAGAAAAGGGCCATATTCCATTTGAGTTACATCCCAAATACAGTGTGTGTGAGGGTGTGAGGGTGTGCGGGTGTGGGTGTGGGTGTGGGTGTGTGTGTGTGCGCGCGTGCGTGCGTGGGTGCGTGGGTGTGTTTGTGTTTGTGTGTGAACCTGACCGGACACCATGTCGAGCACGTGTACGTTCTCTCAGAAAACGTTATCTGATCGCATTCAATGAAAACACAACCAAGAGACCTCCGCAACAACAAGCATATTGCGTATTACACATTCTATTATCCCCTTCACCACAACACACCCAAGCTGGGGTAGCCACTATGGGTATTTTCACGATTCTCGTATGCTCTTGTCCGTATATCAGACGCATTTTTAGCTGCTCTTGTCCAATTCTTTTTACATTTGGAGTCCATGTCACTTTTCGTATTTATCCACAGAATAAAATTTGAAATATCAAACATCATGTTTTTTTAATTCCAAGCACCATAATATTAGGCACATGTTTTTAAAGAGCAGACTTCAACGATCAGCATTTGGACATATAGAAATTATGCGAAATATATATATATATATTTTTGCGACATATTACGGTATACATCCGAGCATGTCTTGGGGAAATACATTCAACCGATGGGCTGGCTGATCAGTTTAGCCACGAAAAACGTGGCATTGGTCACCCTATCCACCTACTATTTTTCTTTGGCGCGTTTTTACAGGCCCATTCTAAGGGATCCACGGTCTCCAGTTGCTCCAGCATCGTCTCCAGTGAACTCCAGTTGGTGATGGTGAACGACTGGTCAAATACCCTGATGTTGGCACTGAAATAGAAATACCCTAGTTTGAAAGCGAGATTTAATTTGAAGGTCGTGGCTTGGTCGTTGAAGATGGCTTTCACATGTCTTTGTCAATGGGCGAGATCGATCAGGCGAAAATTGTAGATATAGCAGCCGCCTATGACTATGGAAACATTGCCGGATCATGGACCAGTGGCACGGGTAGAACTCACTCACTGGATAGGCGTCCGGGAAGAGATCGCTGAGGATATCCACTGGATCTTCGTGAAAATGTTCGATGACGTCACATATACACACATACACTTCTAGTCCCCGGTACCTTACAAAGGAGTTGACTCTATCAGGAAGCCAGACCGTACATGGCCCCAAACGCGCTCCTGTGCATCTCCGAAACTGCTCTTTCTATACTACTACCCGAATGCAAAATGATGTCACTTCCATTAACAACTACCCCACGAGCGCTTCAATATGACACCTCACGCGATCCATTCGGACCAGGGATGGTCCACCTCTGCCCCAAAACGTCCGGCCAAATGCCTTTTTACCTGCGGCACGCAGATCTACGGGAGGCTCGCGTTGTTGTTGTTCTTCTTCTTGTTCTTGTGACTTTTTGAAATGCGCATGCGCTAAGAGAGTGTGATCTCTGCCACACTTTTCTTTTCAACCTCCGATCTCACATGACAACACTGTCTTCAAGCGCTTTTGAATTCATTTGCAGCTATATTCGGTGGAATGAATTATTGCTTCGTTAATTATTATATATGAGAATAGTGTGAATAACGTCAAAGGACCTACGAAGTAGGGTAGGCATTAGGACTCCGACACGCACTGAACTCTTGGACCCCCAGTTGAAATCCTGCCAATATTAAGATGGGCACGGCCCAAGTTAGAATCACCAGTCATTTTAATCAAAAATCACCAGAAATTTTCATCAAAAGTAGGTCCACTCGAAACATGCTGGCAACAGTCCCCTAATGCACCTTCATGCCCAGTGTGAATAACGTCACAGGACATAAGAAGTAGGGTAGGCATTAGAACTCCGACACGCACTGAACTCTTGGACCCCCAGTTGAAATCCTGCCAATATTAAGATGGGCACGGCCCAAGTTAGAATCACCAGTCATTTTAATCAAAAATCACCAGAAATTTTCATCAAAAGTAGGTCCACTCGAAACATGCTGGCAACAGTCCCCTAATGCACCTTCATGCCCAGTGTGAATAACGTCACAGGACATAAGAAGTAGGGTAAGCATTAGAACTCCGACGCACGCTGAACTCTTGGAGCCTCAGTTGAAATCCTGCCAATATTAAGATGGGCACGGCTCAAGTTAGATTCATCAGTCATTTTAATCAAAAATCACCAGAAATTTTCATCAAAAGTAGGCCAGCTCGAAACATGCTGGTAACAGTCCCCTGATGCACTTTAATGCCAAAAATCAAGGTTCTCATATCAACGGTAACACTCATATATAGCATATATATAAATATTAATGTTCATGTCACTGTTCCATTGTTTCTCTAGTTGTATTCCTCTTAAAATTTTGTACTCTGCCTTTGACTGGTGTTTGTACAATAAAATCTTGAATCTTGAATGCTTATTTTGCCGACGAAAGGATTCAGATGGACTCACTCATTACCGGACAATTTCAAATGGTAGCCCACTTGGAAGAGACAGAAATGACTATGTAGTATTTAATGAGTTGGACACCCCTGTGCGCGAACAATACCTCGCAGTCGTGCAGTTATATTGTGCACTTTCGGTTGCATGACATTTGGCAAATAGCTATTTTGAATGATTCTCTTTCAGAACACAGCCTCTCTATACTCATTGTCACAAGCCAGGGCCTTGATTCGCTGGTATTGATGTTCCCGTCCTCTTCCGCACTCAGAATCCCTTTAGAATAGCATTAATCACTTCCGTAAATTCAATACTTATGTGTATCAGCAGACAATGCGCAGAAACATATTACATTTGACATCATTCTCTCAAGTCGGAGCCCATTTCTGCTAGAATTTACTGGTTCTATACAAAATTTACGTTACTTTGTCAATCAGTTTACGTCATATATAGCAGATACTGGCCATAAAAACGATGTTGACCTCGTGGCCAAAAGCTAGGGCCTTTGTTTTCCTGGAGGGGTTTTCGAGTTTGATTTTGATACGTAGATACCTTTCGCATTGACTTTAACTTGGCAGTCATTTTCGCGAATGCAACAATTTGATGTATCAAAAGATAATAACGAGAATTCGACATCCTTCTCTTACACACAGACCTTGTTTAGTGAACTAGCCCCGAAACTTCGCACTTGAATCACCTTCGGAATGACAAACATATTCGCAAATTGAGTATAGGAAGATATCCATAGATACTGACTAGAAATGTTTCTTGTTTGCAGAATTTGATTTTAAAGAAAAGAAATTAATAAAATTAGCAACCTTCGAAAAGGCTTGGCTGAACATGTCAGATGAGATGATATTTCCTAAGAATGAAATAGTTAATCATTTATATAGAAGAAGCAAACCATGTCTTTGTATTGACTTGCTGCGTGGAAAAGAGTGGCAAGGAATTTAATTCGCAGATGATAACGAACGTAAATTCGTAATCGAATATCAAGACTGTAACAGGCCTCAATTTGAATAGTGAAAAAGTGTCATTATGCCTCTTGGACAGTTTGATAAAGCCTTAAATCCCATTCCGTAGTTTCACAGATCGAAGTGATAGACCTGATACTAAATTTATTGAAAAATAACTTTGAAGGAAATATAAATTTTCCATTTTGATCGGCAAATTAAGCGAGAAGGGAGACTGAAGAGCGGAGATTTTCGCGCTATGACTAAATCCTCGAAATTTGTTTGGATTTCCAAATATTTGAAAGCCTTTTTCATTTGCAAAAAGTAACGACTGAACCGAATGTTTTGAAACTTGGCATACACGATATTTGTACCAAAACATTGCCAAAGCGATCATGGTGAGTTCGTCTGTCAATTCAGTATAGACGGCACGGCCGAGTCAAAATCATCGGATTTTGAATGGGGAAAGTGAATATATATATATGGTATCAGAACTATTACGCAATCCCTACAATTGTGGGTTACAAGTTGAAAATTATTTCCCTTGGCATAAAAACACTGGCAGATGGCGCTTTTTTCCTACAATTACCACTACCTCCACTGATATGTCTTTCACTGTATTATTGCCACTGCCGCAGGTTTTGACTACAATGTAGTCATTTCTCACTTGTTATACTACGTCACGACTGCCCATGTGTAGATTGACAGTACTTCCATTACACACCAGTCCAGTCAGTAGTATATCAAGGCGATTTAAAGTAATATTTCACCCGAATGTAACTATGACGTCACAACTTCCGATGGTGGCGCCATCTGTACACTCTGGACGCAAGGGAGACAACTCGATCTGCCAGAGTTTGGCCGCCATCTTGAATTTTTGAGGCGGTGTGGGCGCCCATCTTGAATGTTGTGGAAAAGGGGATGTCTTCCTCCGCGGTGATGCGGTCCTGGCGGTGATGCGGTCTGCCTCCGCGGAGAAAAAGTAGTCCCTAGATAAAATGGTCCGATGGGGTCGAGTGAGGTATCAAAGTGAAGCTTATGTGAAGGGGCATCAGATGGCCTGGGTGTGGGGTTGAAATATCGGCATTCTGCGCATGCGCGGTGGCCGAAGGGTATGAAAATAGCCGTTTTGGAGCTAGGGCAGTCCCTAATGGGACGATGGAGTCGAGTGAGGTATCAAAGTGAAGCATTCGTGAAGGGGCATCAGATGGGCTGGGTGTGGAGTTGAAATATCGGCATTTTGCGCATGCACGGTGGCCGAAGGGTATGAAAATAGACGTTTTGGAGCTAGGGGAGCCACTAATGGTGCAATGGGGTCGAGTGAGGTATCAAAGTGAAGCATTCGTGAAGGGTGGGCATCTGATGGGCTGGGTGTGGGGTTGAAATATCGGCATTCTGCACATGCGCGGTGGCCCAAGGGTATGGAAATAGACGTTTTGGGAGCTAGGGGAGCCCCTAATGGGCCGATGGAGTTGTATGAGGTATCAAAGTGAAGCCTATGTGAAGGGGCATCCAGTCATGGGTGGGTGCATGTAAAAATTTTCCTGAAAAAAAACAAAAACGGAACACGGACTTTATCGAACAATCCGGGAAAATGCCTATATGGGGTATGGGGGGTATATAGGTCGCCGGGCTTAACGGGGCTTGCCTATCAATAGAGTTATCTCCCCCTAGTTCCAGGGTGGGTGTATGTAAAAAATTTCCTGAAAAAATACGGAACACGGACTTTATCCTAAATTACGGAAAATGCCTATATGGGGTATGGGGGGTATAGGACCATCCTGGGAAACCTACTTCTCGATATTTGCGGTATAGGTTGTGGGGTCTCGTTTTCTTAGTCTCGTCAAGACAAACATGATAGGAAGTGTCCCGGAGCGAATCGGTGAAATTTTTGGAAAAGTACGATATAGCCCCATATAGTCCCATACTAGGGGTATAGGACCAATGTTTGTCCCACTGGGAAACCTACTTCTAGACATTTGCGGTATAGGTTGTGGGGTCTCGTTTTCTTAGAACATGATAGGAAGTGTCCCGGCACGAATCGGTGAAATTTTTGAAAAAAGTCACCGAGACCCATATAGACCCATATAGTCCCATACTGGGGGTATAGGACCGATGTTTGTCCCACTGGGAAACCTACTTCTATACATTTGCGGTAGGGTTGTTTGGATTTGTTTTTCACGTCTCGTCATTTAGAACATGATAGGAAGTGTCCCGGCACTAAACGGTGAAATTTTTGAAAAAAGTCACCGAGGCCTAGGTAGGCCCATAGGCCTATACTGCATGGCTATGGGTGTATAGGTCCATACGGGGTGGACATGTTGGAGTCTAGGTGAGTCCCTGGTGATCCAATGGGGTCATATGAGGTCTTATTTTGAAGCTCTCATGCAGGAGCACTTGACTACACTAATGGTTCGTACGTTGTCAATACTCTGCGCATGCGCAGCCTGGCCGTAGTATAGAAAGCAGGCATTTTTGGGTGTGTGTGTGTGTGGGTGTGTTTGGGTTAGAGATGGGCTATTCACGGTTCGAATGGGTCGTGTGAGGTATCCATGTGAAGCCTATGTGCGCGCGCGCGGGTTCTCCGGCCGCAGCGCGCGCGCGGGTTGTCCGAAAATGGCGGATACGTTGACCGGAAAGACCCGAAGGTGACCGCCATTGTGGGAAAATGGCGGCTACGTTGACCGGAAACACCCGAAGGTGAACGCCATTGTGGGGAAAAACCCCAGTACATCAACACACACACAGACAAGTCTAGACATGTACAAAGGTCACGCTTCATTCAACCCAACCGGAAGTGACGTCATTTTTACATCCGGGTGAAATAAGGTCGAATTTAGCATTGACCTTATGGCGCAAGCGAGTATAACAAGTGCCACGCACGGTGTATAAAACCCTGCCCAACAGGTACACTATAAAGCCACCTCTCTCACCGTTCGCTTTTCATTCCCCACCATGGCAGCGAGCGGAACAGAGCTTGCGTTATTCCAACTGACGTCCGACGTCACCCTGATCGTCTATGACGATCACCTGGAGCTGGTTCAAGACGCACCGCAGAAGGTGAAGATTTTGTTATCGCTATCAGGCTGGACTCTATTGACACGATTGTTACAGGGAAAAGACCCCGAAAGGGATTTCATGCACGTGGAAGTCGGCGTGCACATACGCACTGCTGGAGAGGATTCCCTTTTTCCCCGGTTGGAACAGAGTGGAGGTCCCTATATCACACTATGTCCACCCTTATGGATGGCACTGAAAGATGTACTCCCCGAGGTGGATGACTTACTACACCCCGCGGTGAAAGAAGGGACTGTGGCTACCCGGAGGCTTACACCTGGCTGCACCCTATTGTTGTACCCCAAACGTGTGGACCTCATCGATAGCGGACTTAGGTGTTGGTGTACGACTGAACCCAAAGCGCACGTCTCTATGTCGCCGGAAGGATGGACTACCTTGAAACGGGTGTTGTTGGGTGACCTGCACGGTGATAGCATTCACCTGTGTGACGACGTCTACATTTTCTGCGGTCCCTTTTCCGCTCGACTCCTCTGTCTGAACGAAGGTGGTTTTACCCTGGACCCGGATGATGCGGGCCGGGATCTATGGACGGCTTTGGAACAAGTAGTCCCCATTGTCGATAAGGTACTATCTCTATAGGAGCCACATAACCCATCAGAATAGTACGTATCACGGACTACACCCGACGTCTAGGCGCGCATGTGTGACCTGGTCTATAAAACACGTCCCTCTGGATCCTACACCTTCATTTCTACGGTTGCAGAGCCATGACGGAGATCCAGCCCTATGCGACTCGCATTTTACAGCATGCCACCGTGGTCAATTCACTCACGGGTTACCGAGCAGTGGTTCGGTCCATCTTTGCAGATGGCGACTACAACGAGGGGCGACGGCAGATCCTGAACGAGTTCACAGAAGCGGTCCTCGACAGAGTGCACTCGATGGAGAGGTGTGCCATCACTCACCACTACTGGACTATGCCAGCCATCCTTGATGCTCGGGCTATGGACCACGAGCGCTCACGCCGGAACCAGCGCCGGCTGGTTGGCCTCACACTAGTCTGTGCCCTATTGACCCTGGCGCTGTGGTATTGACAGTGGGACTATAAATACGAGGGTCAGACAGAGTGTGTGTCATTCACCGATCGTCATTGGATCAAGCATGTCACCCGTCCTACGAGCCATCCTGCCCCTTACACCCTGGGTGGGGTTACACGTCTATGAAGATAAAGTCACCCTCGTGGAAGACCGTGGAGATGTTTGCTGGTCGCCCGCTGAGACCGTATCGAATACGGTAACGCTACACCGTGACGGCTGGACCAAATTTAAACGGGTGTTGAGCGGCGAGCTCGATGGACACCTCATCCACATAGACAATGCCATCTACGTATACCGTGCACCCTTCTTCCCACGCCTGGGCCGCTACCAAGACCCTACGCGAAGCTTCATCCTAGACCCCGATCTGTGGACAGCCTTCGAGAAAGTGGTGCCTATCGTGGACCAGCTGTTTACACCGGACGAGCGGTCATCAGACGAGTTGGAGTGGGCTCGTGCCCTGAGAGAAGCAGCGGCAGAACCCAATGAACAACTGTCTAGCCATGAACCCGACGACGATGCCATTGATTACCCTGCTAGACTCAGCCAGCCCAGTGATATGACCACCTGATCCTTTTGATCTCACGGGGTTCTCCCTATAAATACGAGAGACAGTCAAATCTGGTACCATTCACGTACTGACCATGGCGGAGCATATGATACTGGCGTATCTCAGCTTGACCCCGAGGTTTTCCTGCACGTGTATGCGGATAAGGTCGATATCATTGAGGAGGTGGGAGACATCTGTGATGCGGACCCTACACAACCGTGCCCGGCTCACATTCGTCTGTCCCGAGAGGGCTGGACCAAATTCAAACGGGTGTTGTCTGGTGAACTGGACGGCGATCTCATCCACTTGTGTCACGATGTGTACATCCGACGCGGCCTTTTCTTTGCTCAATTGGCTCGGCTAGATGGGGGTACAGTGCATTTTACCCTTCACCCTGATCTATGGTCTGCATTGAAGATGCCGTGGTAGATAACAAGTGCTTATCAAGCGGTCATCAGACGAGTTGGACTGGTCATTTACCATGGACACTGGAAGCCCACGAAGAAAATCAGAAAGAAACTCCGGCCCAAGATATACCCGTTATAAATAAACGATAGAGCCAGGGTCCATCATCATTTGTCACCATGAAGCGCTGGGAGAAGGTGTTGGATAACTTATACTACAGTCCCGACAGTCCGGCGGCCTATAGTGCATTGTCAGCTCTCTATCGAGCGGCCAAACCCCAGGGGATACAACGTGCCCAAGTCCGAGATTGATTAAGAAAACAAGACACCTATACCTTACATCGAGCTGTCCGTCGCCATTTTCTGGGTCATCGTGGGAGGAATAGATGCTCAGTGGCAAGCGGATTTGGTCGATATGAGCTCCTTTGCCAAACACAACGGTGGGAATCGGTATATCTTGACGTGCATCGATATCCTATCCAAGTATGCGTGGGTGGTACCCATCCGGACGAAAACGGGGGCGAATCTCATAGCGGCGTTCAAAGACATCTTCAAGACCGGGCGCAGACCTTTGTATTTGCAAACCGACGAAGGCACGGAATTCCTCAACACACCGTTCCAAGCCTTTCTCAAGAAACAGAAGGTGTTTTTCTTCCATACGTACAACGAGACCAAGGCTTCCGTGGTGGAGAGGTTCAACAGGACATTCAAAGGCCGCATGTATAAATATTTCACCTATAAGAATACAAGGCGGTACATCGATGTTCTTCCCGAAACTTGTGAGTGGTTACAATCGAGCCTATCACCGGAGTATAGAGACCTGCATTACCGTGACCTAAACGCAATGAGCTCTTCCAAGTCCGGCGTAACCACCCAGGCCATCGCAGCGAACGACGAAGGCGGTGTACAAGGTCAGGGACCCTGTACGGATCAGTAAAGTCAAGGGCAAGTTCGAGAAAAGTTACTTGCCCAACTGGAGCGATGAGCACTTCCTGATTAAACGGCGCCTACCCCGACAGCAGCGAGTCTATGAACTGGAAGATCTTCAAGGGGAACCGTTGCTAGGGAGGTTTTACGAGACGGAATTACAGCCTGTCGTAAAAACACAGCAAGACTACTACACGGTGGAGCAGATTTTGAAAACGGAACGTCGGCGTGGTAAACTGTTTCATTTCGTCAAATGGCAAGGCTGGCCCAGTTCCTTCAATTCCTGGGTCGCTACCAACCAGGTGAAACGACTATAAAGCCAGACACCACTGCCGCCCTCCTTCATTCCACGTCCGACCGCAGTGCTATGGACAAACAGCAGCTGCCTCTGAACACAGCGTCTCCCAAAACGCGCAAAGCGCAAGTGGGCATTGTGGTGATATTGCTAACCCTGCTGAGTGTGTTGTACGGAGGTGTATTTTACGACGTAGCCTATGTCAGCACGTTACTTAACCAATTGAGAACACCAGCGAAACCGGTCTACAGGTAGCACCAGTCAACCCCGTATCGAGCCCAGTCACCACCACACCCCGTGTACAAGCCACGTCGAGCTCCACACCAAGCTCCACACCTACACCAAGAACACCCACTACGTCTGAAGACCCACCGGATTTCATCCCTCACAGTGAACCGACAGCGACGACCCACGTTGTACCCACCCCCATCATCATCCCTCGCAGTGAACAGACAACGACGACCGACGTTGTACCCACCACTCCAGTTCACTCGTACCAAATTTACAAGAGCGGGTTACCACGACAGCGGATACACCTCCAACCATGGACCCCTGTTGGCAGCATCCCTTCACTTGCGTCATCGCAGGACCGACGGGCTCCGGCAAAACGCACTTCGTCAGGAGGCTCCTTCAACACGCCGACAGCATGATCACTCCACCCATTGCCCGAGTCGTGTGGTGTTACGGAGAATGGCAGGAAGCGTATGCAGCAATGCCCCACATCACGTTCGTGGAAGGCCTACCCAACCTGGCCGATTTGGAACCCGACACCTTGGTGATTCTGGATGATCTCATGGCGGAGACGGATGCACGGGTGACCCAACTCTTTACCAAAGGCAGCCATCATCGACGGCTCAGCATCATCTACATTGTGCAGAATCTGTTCAGTAAAAACAAAGAACATCGGAACATCAGCTTAAATGCCCACTACCTGGTGGTCTTCAAAAACCCGAGAGATACCACTCAACTGCTACACCTGGCCAGACAGATGTATCCCGGCCGCACACCGTTTGCGTTGGAAGCCTTCAAAGATGCGACAACCCCTCAGCACGGGTATATGCTCTTCGACCTCAAGCAAGCCACCCCCGAACATCTGATGATGGGGAATAATAAAAAGAATGAATACCACAGCAGGGTTGACTTTGTCTCTGAGGTAGATAAAAGGAGCAGAGTTGTGGGTTCTAGCATTAGTTGTACATGATGTCTGCGCGAGTACGGAAGCACGCTCCCACGCTCCGTGTATTGAAGACGGCCCCACCCGAGTTGGTCCGAACCATTGTACGCGGTGCGGACCCTGACCTTGTACGCTGTCTGTGCGAGATCGGGTACAACCTGTTAAAAGGCAACGTACCACTGACTCCGGCTCAGAAGACCAAGTTGGCCAAGCATAAGACAGGTCTCCGAACCTTAGTCCAGAAGCGGGTCCCTCAAACACAAAAGAAAAAGGTGTTACAGAAAGGCGGCTTTCTCGGGGTCATCTTAGCACCGTTGGCCGCTTCTGTGTTGGGTCCAGTATTGGGTGGACTCTTCGGCCGACAATGAACCACACGAAAAACATGGTCCTCGTCGAACCACGGTTCCTTCAAAACCTCCAATCGCCCTACCCTGTCCCACCTACAGTGAACACCATAAACAGCCTCGATGAAGAGATGCAACAGATCTTACAGAGACCGGGGTTAAGCGACAGTGAGAAAGTACAACGGTACAATGAGACGCTTCAACGGTGCATGACGTTCATGGACCAATACAAAACCCTCTCTACCCCACCACCACCACCACCACCACCACCACGTGACACACCGCCGACCTCAGCACCCCTCCAACAGCCGCCATTACCAGGGGTACCACTCACAGCCCCACAGTGGGTGGAAGACGAAGTCCTGAAGAGTGTACCTGCATCGTTCAAGAAACAAGCTGGCCTGGTATTACAACGGATGAAACAGAATCCTAACATGACTTGGAATGATAAAGGCGAACTCCTGGTACAGAATCAGGTGGTCCCCGGCACCCACATGACGGATTTAGTGAATGACTTGATGCGTAAACGCAGATCGCACACGGATCCTCGAGGATGGGAGGTCTTCGCTCAAGGCTTGAAAGACATGCATGTACCACAGGAATTGGTGGGGAACCCCCACCGCTGGGCCTTTATGCAGCAAACCCAGCAATCGCCGAGTGGCCCACTACCTTCTTGGGAAGCCGAATGGGAACCGGAGTCACCCCCCAAAACTCCACCACCACAACGGGCACCTTCTTTTCAGACCTTTAAAAAACCACCCTTGATCAGGACACCCCACATCTCCAGAGCCGTGACACGTAGCAAGTCAACGCGACGAACACGACGCCGGACACAACCGCCCAAGGCCTGGAACACCTATTAAAACCAGCAGCAGCAGCAGGACAGCTCAGTCGCCATGTTTTACCTCACCCTACCCAGTAACAGTTCGCTGGATGTGTTTCCTGACAACACCGTGGCCAAGTACGTGACCCAGTTACCGCAACCGTTGCATTTACCTGGACGATGGGAATGTGGCCTCGTGGATATCCAATACCCTTACTCGTGGTACAACGTGCGAGCCAATGAAGTGTGGTACGACGTGACCTACGAAGGAAAAGACACCCGACTCACCCTCCCCGAAGGCCAATATGATACTCCCAAGGAGTTCATGGGTGGGCTGTCAAGACTATTGCATTCTAAGGCTCTACGGTAGGTCACGAATACTTCAAAACCCATCAAAGCCTATCCCTTCAAGAATCACGTGAACTTCGATTACAACGCACACAACGACAAGGCAGAGCTTGTCGTCACCGCCAACGCGAGTGTCGTACTGAGTCCTATCCTACAGCAAATGCTGGGTTTCGATCTACAGACGTTCGCGGGTCCCACCGCCCACCAAGGTCAGATCCCGATGGATATGAAGTCGGGTATGTACGGACTCTACGTCTACTCGGACGTGGTGGACAGCCACATCGTGGGCGATATCAACACACCTCTGTTACGGGTGGTGCCCATTAAAAAGTTGTATGGAGATCAAGTCACCCACAGTTTCACCCACATGCTCTACCTGCCCGTACGACAAACCAACATCAACACGATCACGGTGGATATAAGAGATGACACCGGACGACCGGTGGCATTCGAACGAGGAAAAGTGGTGCTGACACTTCATTTTCGACAAGCACGTGCTCCCCACTTTGCATAATGAAGGTACCTTACGAGTGCGATGCACGCAGCTATATGGACTATTATGCCCAACAGGCCGGGGGTGGCTTTCCGGTCTTTAGTGGTGCACGCATGCAACGTGGACATGGACTGGGGAACATACTCGGCAGCATCGTCAAAACGTTCCTGCCCTTGGTGACGCGGGGGGTGAAAGCAATCGGCAAACAAGCGGTACGCAGTGGACTGCAAGTGGCCGGTGATGTCTTGGGATGTAGGATGTAGGCACAGACGTGTACCTAGTACCCGTCCATTGGTTCTTTTCTCGATCGCTCATTGGCTCTTTTTCTCGACCGCTGATTGATCCAAATGGACCTGCCCATCCTTCCCAGGTTCATTTACAATCCCCTTTTTGGGGTTCAAGCTCTGACTATATCGATGCCGCAACATTGTCTCATTGGACATTGGACCGTTTGACCTGGATGTCACCTTTTGTCCCGCGCGCGTACTTCCGCTGATGACGCGCGCGCGCGCGCTGCGGCCGAAGAACCCGCGCGCGCGCGCGCACTGGGGGGCGGGGGCCCGCCGGGGCGGGAAAGTTGGAGGTAGTGTGTTTGAGCATTCATCCCAACCGGAAGTGACGTCACACACACACACTTGCGCAACCCCAGTACATGACAAACACAGACAAGTCTGGACATGTCCAAAGGTCACGCCTCATTCACCCAAACCGGAAGTGACATCATATGCAAATGTCTGAGGTCAAAGGTCAATAGGGCTCGCCTAGACCCCAAAAACGTCTATGTCCATACCCTTGGGCTACCGCGCATGCGCAGAATGACCCTATGTCAACCCCACATCCACGCCATCAGAGACTCCCTCACATAGGCTTCACATGGATACCTCACACGACCCATTTGAACCGTGAATAGCCCATCTCTGACCCAAACACACCCACACACACACCCCAAAAATGCCTGCTTTCTATACTACGGCCAGGCTGCGCATGCGCAGAGTATTGACAACGTACGAACCATTAGTGTAGTCAAGTGCTCCTGCATGAGAGCTTCAAAATAAGACCTCATATGACCCCATTGGATCACCAGGGACTCACCTAGACTCCAACATGTCCACCCCGTATGGACCTATACACCCATAGCCATGCAGTATAGGCCTATGGGCCTACCTAGGCCTCGGTGACTTTTTTAAAAAATTTCACCGTTTCGTGCCGGGACACTTCCTATCATGTTCTAAATGACGAGACGTGAAAAACAAATCCAAACAACCCTACCGCAAATGTATAGAAGTAGGTTTCCCAGTGGGACAAACATCGGTCCTATACCCCCAGTATGGGACTATATGGGTCTATATGGGTCTCGGTGACTTTTTTCAAAAATTTCACCGATTCGTGCCGTGACACTTCCTATCATGTTCTAAATGACGAGACTAAGAAAACGAGACCCCACAACCTATATCGCAAATGTCGAGAAGTAGGTTTCCCAGGATGGTCCTATACCCCCCATACCCCATATAGGCATTTTCCCGTAATTTAGGATAAAGTCCGTGTTCCGTATTTTTCAGGAAAATTTTTACATACACCCACCCTGGAACTAGGGGGAGATAACTCTATTGATAGGCAAGCCCCGTTAAGCCCGGCGACCTATATATCCCCCATATCCCATATAGGCATTTTCACGTAATTTAGGATAAAGTCCGTGTTCCGTATTTTTTCAGGAAAAATTTTACATACACCCACCATGACTGGATGCCCCTTCACATAGGCTTCACTTTGATACCTCATACAACTCCATCGGCCCATTAGTGGCTCCCCTAGCTCCCAAAACGTCTATTTCCATACCCTTGGGCCACCGCGCATGCGCAGAATGCCGATATTTCAACCCCACACCCAGCCCATCAGATGCCCCTTCACGAATGCTTCACTTTGATACCTCACTCGACTCCATCGTCCCATTAGGGAGTGTCCTAGCTCCAAAACGGCTATTTTCATACCCTTCGGCCACCGCGCATGCGCAAAATGCCGATATTTCAACCCCACACCCAGTGCATCTGATGCGCCTTCACATAAGCTTCACTTTGATACCTCACTCGACCCCATCGGACCATTTTATCTAGGGACTACTTTTTCTCCGCGGAGGCAGACCGCATCACCGCCAGGACCGCATCACCGCGGAGGAATACATCCCCTTTTCCACAACATTCAAGATGGCCGCCCATACCGCCTCAAAAATTCAAGATGGCGGCCAAACTCTGGCAGATCGAGTTGTCTCCCTTGCGTCCAGAGTGTACAGATGGCGCCACCATCGGAAGTTGTGACGTCATAGTTACATCCGAGTGAAATATTACTTTAAATCGCCTTTATATACTACTCCAGTCGGATGCTCCTCCACAAGCGCTTCAATAGGAAACCGCTCACGTCTCATTTGAATGCACCTCTAGCCCAAAACGTTCATTCAATTGCCCTTTTTGCATTCACAGATTGACAGTACTTCCACTACACACGCCCCATTTAGGTCACGGATGGTCCACCTATAGCCAAAACGATTATTCAAATGTTTTTTCTCTACTACTGCCCGACAGCGCATACGCAGATTGAAAGCACTTCTACTACATCTGCGACTGACTTTTGCGGCCAATCCCCATGGACGGGCGGGCATGCCCTTCTACCCTGCTACAATACTAACGAGTTCATACTATTCAATACATTCACACAACGGAATAAAACATGTGGAGTGACGTCATGGGTCACAAGCACCGACTTGTATATCCTGAATGAAACTGACTGGGATCGTATTTAGGGGCAGATAACTCTTGCTTGTTATATTAAATATACACACGCGACGACCCGAAAATCACGTGGCCGGAAGTGACCTTTGACCCGGAAGTGACCTTTGACCCGGAAGTGACCTTTGACCTGGCAGTCACGTGATCGGAAGTGACGTCACCTCCACGTGATCCACATGACGTCACCAGCCTTAGCCTCAATGGTAATGAATCGGTCCTCTTACTAGTACTTCTGTAAGGTATAGACGACCAGCGTTGATTATGAAGTGGCGTGTAACCAATCATACAGTACACAGCGTACTACTGAACGTGCAGACAAGATTGATTACTTTGATCTCTGTGAATTGAATATAGTGGATCTATGTGTGACCTTTCGGCCGGTCTATTCCAGTTATCACTTTTTATAGCACTGTCCATTGTCTTTACTGGCGATAAGGTTGGCTTTGCGGTGGACCATATTTTAAATACCTGTATCACTTTGATACTATTTTCTGTCATTTATTCGCTATTTCTAGTACAGAAATATGGTGATTGAAATGGAAGAAATTCTTAACTTTGAGTTATAAGCGTGAAACTCCTAATATAGGCCCAATATATAGGTCAGACAATCAATAACGCTCTTCTATGACACATTGTTTCGAGGTCAGTTAAGTCTCGTGTCTATTTATATGTTTTTTGAACATTGAGGGAGGCCTAATATATCAAGAGAAGTTCGAAGTAAGAACGTAGAAATTGGTTTGATAGAATGAAGATGGCTGACGCACGTACTTGACAATACACTTAGCCCATAATTGGTTAAAGCCCACAAAAATGGAGGCCATGAGGATGTAACTAAAAATATACGTTTTTATGTTTTTCTTTGAAAAATTGCCCTTTTAAGCATGTAAGTTCACAAAATAATTTTATAATTATTTACTAATTTATTGTGTAGTTTTCCGGAAAAATAGCATAATGCAAAAATAGAGAAGTTTAACCGAAAAATCAGCCAAAATAATACAGTTTATAAATATGACGTTACTGTGATGTCATCAGGGATTGAATTTTTTATACATTTTCTGGTAGAGCTTGAGCCCAAGATATACGGTGGAAAGTTTCAACTCCCTGGCTCCAAGAATAAGAAAAATATCCAGGGATCCCACATTACCCCTCGATTTCTACATTACAATACCGGCCATCTTGGATTTGGCGGCCATCTTGGATAAATTTCAGGTGGGTCCTATTTTGCTTTTCACCAGAACATTGAGGACTATCATGCCAAATTTCATTCTCCTACCTCAAAGTGCATATTCTTTTTTAATTATATTGCCAGTAGCTACAGATCATTGGTAGCTACAGATACTTTTGACAAGTAAATTAAACTTTCGACAGTCCATTTATTCCTGTTTCCAAATGTTATTTCGCAACTTGCACTTGACGTATAGAATATATATATTGAATATCTGTATGGGATATCCATATTACAAAATAATGGGGTGACACCATCGGGATTTGAACCTGCGTAGCCGGCACCGCAGCCTGGCACGTTAGTAGTATACAAAGCGTATTTCATGTCACATTGACCTCAAAAATTTGCATATCGTGAGGTGGGAGGCCAAAGGTCAATGAGTGCACTTGAGCATGTACTGACCTATATCCTCTCATCCCGTCCATCATCTGACCTTGGATCATGTTTAGACATGTTAGGGGATTCCTCTGCGGTGATGCGGTTTGGCGGTGATGCGGTTTGGCGGTAATGCGGTCTGCCTCCGCGGACAGAAAGTAGTCCCAAATACGTGGGTTTTCGTGAGAATGTCCGGCAATCTCCAAGGGCGATAGAGTCCCCTAGTAGACCGATTGGGTCGAGTGAGGTGTCAAAGTGAAGCGCTCCTCCGGGGCCATCATGAGTGGCTGTATGTAAAATTAGGATTTGTCCCGAAAATACAAAAGCGAAACACGGACTTTATCCCTAAACTAGGGGAAAACTCCTATCAGCCCTATCCAAAAGGGCTAATATCGGTCCCCGAGCTTATCGGGATCTGCCTATCAAGTCATGGGTGGGTGCATGTAAAATCAAGATTTTTTTTCCAAAAATATAAAAAACGGAACACGGACTTTATCCCTACAATAGGGGAAAACGTCTATCAGCCCTATCCCAAAGGGCTAATATCGACCCCCGGGCTTATCGGGGTCTGGGTGCATGGGTGGGTGCATGTAAAATGAGGATTTGTCCCCGAAAATATAAAAAGCGGAACACGGACTTTATCCCTAAAATAGGCGAAAACTCTTATCAACCCTACCCAAAAGGGGCCATATCGGTCCCCGAGCTTATCAGGGTCTGGGTGCATGGGTGGGTGCATGTAAAATGAGGATTTGTCCCCGAAAATATAAAAAGCGGAACACGGACTCCACAATAGGGGTCAAACTCGCACATTTGCATCTATACGGGAAAATGCCCATACTGGCTATGGGGGTATAGGCCCAACCTGGGAAATTATTCGTGGCTTTTACTATGGCTTGTTTGGTCTTGTTTTTCTCGCCTGACCATGTAGAACACGATGGATAGGGCCCTGAAGTTAAGCGGTGAAATTTTTTGCAAAGTACCGGGTAGGTCTGTATATAGGCCCATACTGGCTATAGGTCCAACCTGGGAAATTTTTTGTGGGTTTTACTCTGGTTTGTTTGGTCTTGTTTTTCTCGTCTGGCCAAGGAAAACACGATAGGAGGGGTCTCGAAGGTAAGCGGTGAAATGTTTCGAAAAGCACCGGGTAGGTCTGTGTATAGGCCCATACTGGCTATGGGAGATAGGTCCATACTGGGTGGACGTTTTGGTGGGCCCCTAGTGGTCCTATGGTATCGTATGAGGTCTTATTTTGAAGCTCTCGTGGAGGAGCATCCGACTGGACTAATGTATCGTCCGTTTTCAATATTTTCCGCATCCGCAGTCTGGCCGTAGTATAGAAAGTAGGCATTTTGGGGGATATGTGGGGGAGTGTTTGGGGTAGAGATGGACCACTATGGGTCCAAATGGGTCGTGATAGGTGTCCAAGTGAAGCGGTTGTGGGGTAGAGTCAGAATGGCGTGTTTTTAAGTCGCGTCAATCTGCGCATGCGCAGTTGGGTGTAGTGGTCATTTTGTGGCAGTGAAGGAAGGTTTTGGGGGTAGAGAGGGACCACTATTGGTCTGAATGTGTCGAGGGATGTATCACTTTGTAGTTCTCGGAGTGTAGACCCCGATTTCAGGGCTGTTCACAGCATCTGTGACGTCATCGGTGACGTCATCAGTACGAGTATTAGCGAAAGTGGGCATTTTGGGGAAGTGAAGGAAGGTGTTTGGGGTAAAGATGGACCATCCTTAGTCCGAATGCGTCGTGGGAGGTGTCATTTTGTAGCACTCGGGGTGTACATCCCGATATGAGGGATGTTCACGTCATCTGTGACGTCATTGGTGACGTTATCAAGAGGGGTGTTAGCCAAAGTGGGCATTTTGTGGGTGTGTGGAGGTGTCTTTGGGGTGGAGAGGGACCATCCTTGGTCCGAATGCGTCGTGGGGGTCTCATTTTGTAGCTCTCAGGTTGTACATCCTGATATGAGGGATGTTCACGTCATCTGTGACGTCATTGGTGACGTCACCAATAGGAGTAGTAGCCAAAGTGAGCATTTTGGGGGTGTGTGGAGTTGTGTTTTTGAGGTAGAGAGGGACCATCCTTGGTCCGAATGCGTCGTGGAAGGTGTCATCTTGTAGTTCTCGGGTTGTACATCCCGATTTGAGGGATGCTCACTTCATCTATGACGTCATTGGTGACGTCATCAGTACGAGTAGTAGCGAAAGTGGACATTTTGGGTAAGTGAAGGAAGGGATTTGGGGTAGAAATGGACCACTATTGATCAGAATGCGTTCTGGGAGGTGTCATCTTGTAGCTTTCGGGGTGTACATCCCGATTTGAGGGATGTTCGCATCATCTGTGACGTCATTGGTGACGTCATCAGTAGGAATAGTAGCGAAAGTGGGCATTTTGGGGCAGTGAAGGAAGGTAGGGTGGGAGTTCCCGCTGTTTCGATACTGGTGCCTACGGACTCTTCTACCTGTAAACGTGGCTGCGGAACAGGGTGCCCTGTGCGCTGGTGTCGCAGCAACTGACTGGTCAGTTTGAAAAGCCGACCACATTTTTCGCATGGACGCTTGGGTACATGTACTTCATGGCGTTCGCGTGTGTGGCGCTGTAAATGATTCGGGCGCTGAAACGACAGTGTACATATCGGATAGCTATACCCGGCCGTTCCTTCGTGCTTGGTAGCCTCATGGCGGCGCAAGTCGTGCAGACAAGTTCAGAAGAGACTGGATATCCAACCAGCCCCCAGCGTTACGGTTTCGAGTCATACGCCTGACGACATCGAACATTTTCTGGAAGATGCAGTGAATGTTCCTGGCGATCTGTTACGGGACGCCCATCCAGTGAGTGACATCTATCGGCGCCATTGGCTCATGATACGGCACTGTTTCCACCGTCATCGCCCTATTCACGATATCTACAATTTCCGACTGTCCGATCTCGCCCGTCTACGCAGCTACATGGAAGCCATATTCAATGACCAAGCTACGTCTTCAAACTAAATCTGGCGTTTGGTTGTGTGCTGCAGCATAAGGGTTCAGATCAAGTCCGATACTTTTACCCGAGCACTACCATCCGGGTATTTGACCAACCGTTTACCATCATTAACCGGGCCTCGCTAGAGACGATGCTGGAGAAACTGGACACCGTGGATCCCTTGGAATGGGCCCAACAACAACGCCCCAATGGTTCGTGGAGAGGGTGGCCAATGTTACGTTTTTCGTGACCAAGCTGACCGACCACCCCATCGGTTGAACGCCTCACCCATGCACTGATAAATACCATAACATGCCGTACATACTCTATATGTCTACATGTTGATCGTTGACTTGAGCTCAGTAAACTCTTGTACCTAATGTGACGGTGCGTTAAATAATAAAACATGGTGTTTGATATTTCAATTTGTTTTGCTGTGAACATACTAAACCTACCCAGGGTGGCTCTCCCAGCCTGGGTATGATGTAAAATTGGGGATAATAAACTGTATGAACATTGCTGAACTTGTTGTTATTCATGACAACCGCTATGCGATTGTATAATACAGAATATATATTGTATAATGCAGGACATATATGATACAATACAGGACAGATATGGTATAATACAGGACAAATTTGATATAATACAGAACATATATTGTATAATACAGGACAAATATGACACAATACAGGACAGATTTGGTATAACACAGGACAGATATGGTGTAATACAGCACAGATTTGGTATGATGCAATTACAACACATATAAGGTATAATACAGCAAAGATATGGTATAATGCAGACCCCAAAAGACGCAGGCGGACCAAGGATGGTCCATCTCTACACCAAATACCTTCCTTCACTGCCCCAAAATGCCCAATTTCGCTACTACTCCTACAGATGACGGGAACATCCCTCAAATCGGGATGTACACCCCGAAAGCTACAAGATGACACCTCCCAGAACGCATTCGGACCAATAGTGGTCCATTTCTACCTGAAATCTCTTCCTTCACTTACCCAAAATGTCCACTTTCGCTACTACTCGTACTGATGACGTCACCAATGACGCCATAGATGATGTGAACATCCCTCAAATCGGGATGTACAACCCGAGAACTACAAGATGACACCTCCCACGACGCATTCGGACCAAGGATGGTCCCTCTCTACCACAAACACACCTCCACACACCCCAAAAATGCCCACTTTGGCTACTACTCCTACTGATGACGTCAACAATGACGTCACAGATGACGTGAACATCCCTCATATCGGAATCTACACCCCGAGAGCTACAAAATAACACCTTTCTGGATAGTAATATTCCAGTGGGACCTGCATATGGCGTATACATATCTCGCTTAGTAGCATTTGCTAGATCCTGTGTTAAATGTGATGATTTTAATCAACGTCGCAAAACATTGTTGCAGAAACTTATAAAACAGGGCTATTCCACCAAGCGCCTCCACTCAAAGTTTCTGAAATTTGGCGATGCATATCGCATGCTGATAGCAAAATACGAACATAGCGTGCAAGATCTATGGCGCTACGTTTCGTAACTTGTGTCTAATTCCGCTTAACCCGGGGCTAGGGGCCGTATGAACCCATGTACTTCAAGATCCTCATGGTACTCATATGAACAGTCACAATCAAAGCGTGACTGAGATACATCTTTTTTTTTTTAGATGACTCTATAACGAATATTATGGATTAAGAATACTGATCAGCGATACGGATTTGATATTTTTGGAACATCATGATGTCCTGCCGGCATCATTGAAAACTGTTGACCGCTTCTCTCTTGCAGGAAACAAGCCTATGTTTGTGTATACTATGATTGTCTTTTTGAATTTGGTGCTAATACTGTTATGTGGAAAATGGAATAGGTCTTTGGATTATGGACGCGGATATTCTCTAATGGACGACGGCTGGATTATGAATGACGGACTAGACGCTTGTAACGTTAACCCCCACGACGCATTCGGACGAAGGATGGTCCCTCTCCACTCCAAACACACCTCCACACACCCACAAAATGCCCACTTTGGCTACTACTCCTACTGATGACGTCACCAATGACGTCACAGATGACGTGAACATCCCTCAAATCGGGATGTAACCCCGTGAACTACAAAATGACACCTCCCACGACGCATTCGGACCAAGGATGGTCCATCGCTACCCCAAACACCTTCCTTCACTTCCCCAAAATGCCCACTTTCGCTACTACTCGTACTGATGACGTCACCGATGACGTCACAGATGCTGTGGACAGCCCTCAAATCGGGGTCTACACCCCGAGAACTACAAAGTGATACCTCCCTCGACACATTCTGACCAATAGTGGTCCCTCTCTACCCCAAATACCTTCCTTCACTGCCCCAAAATGACCACCTTACTTACTACACCCAACTGCGCCTGCGCAGATTGACGCGACTTGCACTTAAAGACACGCCATTCTGACTCTACCCCACAAAAGCTTCACTTGGACACCTCCCACGACCCATTTGGACCCATAGTGGCCCATCTCTACCCCAAACACTCCCCCACATACCCCCCACCCCCACCCCCAAATGCCTGCTTTCTATACTACGGCCAGACTGCGCATGCGGAAAATATTGAAAGCGGACGATACATTAGTACAGTCGGATGCTCCTCCACGAGAGCTTCAAAATAAGACCTCATACGATACCATATGACCACTAGGGACCCACCTAGACCCCAAAACGTCCACCCAGTATGGACCTATCTCCCATAGCCAGTATGGGCCTATATACAGACCTACCCGGTACTTTTCGAAAAATTTCACCGCTTACCTCCGAGACCCCTCATCCACCCATGCACCCAGACCCCGATAAGCGCGGGGACCGATATGACCCCTTTTGGGTAGGGTTGATAGGAGTTTTCGCCTATTTTAGGGATAAAGTCCGTGTTCCGCTTTTTATATTTTCGCGGCAAATCCTCATTTTACATGCACCCATCCATGACTTGATAGGCAGAACCCGATAAGCCGGGGAACCGATATTAGCCCTTTTGGATAGGGTTGATAGGGATTTTCCTCTATTATAGGGATAAAGTCCGTGTTCCGTTTTTTATATTTTCGGGGACAAATCCTCATTTTACATGCACCCACCCATGCACCCAGACCCCGATAAGCCCGGGGGCCGATATTACCCCTTTGGGATAGGGCTGATCGGCGTTTTCCCCTATTGTAGGGGTAAAGTCCGTGTTCCGTTTTTTATATTTTCGGGGAAAATCCTGACTTTACATGCACCCACCCATGGCTTGATAGGCAGACCCTGATAAGCCGGGGACCGATATTAGCCCTTCTGGATAGGGCTGATAGAGTTTTCCCCTAGTTTAGGGATAAAGTCCGTGTTCCGCTTTTTTCATTTTCAGGACAAATTCTAATTTCACATACAGCCACCCATGATGGCCCCGGAGGAGCGCTTCACTTTGACACCTCACTCGACCCAATCGGTCTACTAGGGGACTCTATCGCCCCTGGAGATTGCCAGACATTCTCACGAAAACCCACGTATTTGGGACTACTTTCTGTCCGCGGAGGCAGACCGCATTACCGCCAAACCGCATCACCGCGGAGGAATCCCCTAACATATCTAAACATGATCCAAGGTCAGATGATGGACGGGATGAGAGGATACAGGTCAGTACATGCTCAAGTGCACTCATTGACCTTTGACCTCCCACCTCACGATATGCAAATTTTTTAGGTCAATGTGACTTGAAATACGCTTTGTATACTACTCACGTTAGCCACACGTTCAGAGCTATGTCCAGCATAATGGCAAGTGGGGAACGCAAACGTCCATCTCAAATTCAGCAGATCCGTTATATAGTATTTTATTGACATATGCAGATATGTGTCATCAGTGGGTCTGAACTTTGACCGCGGGTGGTCCACCTCGACCCCAAAACATCCACTCAAATATCCCTTTTCCACTACTCCACACCTGCTCATGCGCAGATTGACGGAATTTCCCCCTACACACCAGCCCAGTCGGACTCTATTCGACGAGAACTTCAAAATGACACCTCACACTTCCCAATTGTATCACGGATGGTCCACCTAGACGTCAAAACGCAACCTGTAACCATCTCGGTCATCTATACACGGTAAGACTGACCCTGGGATCGTGTGTATCCATTCTCAACCTACTTTCGGCAACTATAACCGGGATTACCCCCGAAAACAACCCCACGTGATATTGTCAGCCAATCAAGTAAAATCTACCGACGTAACCCCACATTTGCGTACACTTCGCCATCCATAAGATGGCTTGCGAATCGTGTGTCTCCATTATCGTGGAGCGATATCCGGTGTTTTACCGGATTCTGTTCGGCCTTCATCCGGCGGAGAACAGACTCGAAAACTCTGATAAATTACAGGTTTTCATACATACCCCGGAAACAGATATTGCCTGGTCTTACAAAATATATCGGTATGGATAACTTTCTTATCATCCAAGAGGTGTGGTAGATCTGTAATTTTGAACAAGTAGATCATCACATGACTCGAAAATGGCGGGTTCCGTTGGGGTTACGTCGGTAGACTTTAGCTGATTGGCTGACGAAGTCACGTGGTATTGATTTCTGGAAACGCCCTCTAGCAGTTGCCGAAAGTAGTCTGAAATGGATACACACGATCCCAGGGTCAGTCTTACCGCGTATAGATGACCGAGATGGTTACAGGTTGGTAACCCCAACGTAATCCGCCATTTTCGAGTCATGTGATGTTCTACTTCTTCAAATTTACAGACCTACAATACCTCTTGAATGACACGGAAGTTATTCATATCTGTATCTCTTGTAAGCCCAGGCAATATATGTTTCAGAAGTGGAATGAAAAACCTGTAATTTATCAGATTTCTCGAGTCTGTTCTCTGCCGGATGAAGGCCGAACAGAATTCGGTAAAGTACCGGATATCGCTCCGCGATAATGGAGACACACGAATCGCAAGCCATCTTATGGATGGCGAAGTGTACGCAAATGGTCAAAACGCCCACTCCAGACCTGCCTGTTCACCGTGCATGCGCATCAGTTATTTGCAGCGAAATTCAACCAATGGTATCCAGACCCCTCCCGTCGCACGCTACAGCGTGTGCCACCCTCCATACTGTACACCGCAATGTCCATGAGTGAGTTCCCCATTTGCCATTATGATCATATTTCACTAACTCAATTTTCTCTTTTAGGAAGAAGTGCATTTATAGGTATTGGATTCTCTGACCGTGGAGACTCATTTGATTTGAATGTCGCTCTACAGGATCATTTCAAGTAAGTTATTTTATTATCCCCTCCATTACACTGTGTTGTGCAGAGGACATCTCATTTTGACCATAAGTCCAAGCTTTATCAGATTACAGTTGGATTTCAGCTTGTTGTCTAATGTGGGTCAAAGAGGTACATGTATTGTAACTTGTTGTCATCAGTATGGTCCGTCTCTTTGTCCAGTCAGAAGCCTGTTGAAGATGAATGATCTTGAGCTAGTTTTTCAATACGCTGATAAACAGCTTGTATCACTGACGTCCCTTCTCTCCTTGTTCCCCCGCTGATTTACATGGCCAAGTTCGCGCCTCTTGGCCGTAAGGGGGCGCTCTGCATAGGCCAACCACCAATGACCAATGAAAAACACTCTTACGGAAGAGTCTTGGCAATATGAGTTGTCTCCCTTTTCAAACGTTCATATGTCGTTAATGGCAAAACCGATCAATAAACGGACGGCAAAACAGCTCTAATTACGTTAATTTCTGAGTTAAGAGTGAACAGATTTTTGGATAACTTCCTCCATTGTTTAGTAAGGTTCGTCAACTGATTGCAAACATTTGTTCACTGATACCTTCAAATAATTAACAAATAAATCCCTGTAAATGTTATTAATATCCCACTGATAAGACCACGCTTTATCGTCATGAGTATATAAGGAGATATCAAGCTGCATAGAATAGTAACGTGAAAACACCGTTCAATTGTTTCAGATTTTGAATTGAATGTTGACTGTTAATAAAGCCTGGGAAAAGTTCCTTTGAGAGATGCGGTTAGAGGGCGTGTCGCTATCCAAATATTAGCATGGCTTCCACATTACGTGAGAGTAGTGATCTCACTATCATGAAGGCATGACGTAATTTCGGTCACGTGAGGTAGTTAGCCAATCGTGGTTAGTATGAGGAATCTGGTTATCTCCGAGCTATTATGGCACAGCGATTGGATAAACCCTTACGGCCAAGAGGCGTGAACTTGGCGATGTGAATCAGTGGGGGAACAAGGAGAGAAGGGACGCCAGTGATACAAGCTGAACAGTATGAGCGTAGGACATGACCAGCGATTCAAGCCAAGTGTCAACCAGCTTATTTGAAGGCTAATTGGCATGGTACTATTGTTTTTCGGCGGAGGCGTCTCATCGGGAGATACCGCATTACCGCCGCAAGTGACCACATCACCGCGGAGAATTACCGAATGTAACTTTTGTCGGAACTATAACGGTGACGTCATTTCCGGTTATCACAAAAGCAGTCTCAATGATCAGAGATTTAACGGCTTCCTACGACTCATACGTTTGCCCTACCTAACCTCTTAAACTCTATTGTCCGTGTCTTAAAGGCTTGGGGTCTATACCGGAAAGTATTATTCCGCTTGACCCATTTCGTAACACATTACGTTGTGTTGAGCTCAGCTACAGATTTCTTATCCCACACATTTAGTTTTTAGCGTTGGCCTGTAGCTCTGATCAATGGCAAGTATTCATGCGACAGTGCATTCAACCGAATCTTTAGAAGAAAAAAAGTTATAAAATACCGATCTTGTGATGTGAATAGACGGGCATTTACAACGTACACAACACAGAAGTGAGTGTGGTATTCTGTACACTGGTATGTCTTCGTCGGGAGGTTAAAAAAGCGCCACGAAATGATTGCACCTATGTTAATAAATGATATTCACACTTACTGACCATCTATTACGTTTTTCAAACTTCCTTCTTTATTTGCATGATGAAATCGGTTTGCTGCACCAAAACACCCATTGAATGAAATGTTGTTTTTTTGTTGTTGTTAAAACTGTCACAAAAACAAATGAGTTCGGATGTAATGAAATCTGTTACATAAATTGTGCAAATTGTCCATAAGTCGTGGGAAAAAAAGTTCGATACTAAATGTTGAAATATACTATCAGAATGCAACAGAACGCGCCGTTTTGCGTCCGAAAATTCAAAAAATTCCCAGAATGGACGTCTTAAAATGTTTAATGAGGTCCTCACAAATAGAAATTAAGGCCTGAACATCTAGATTTTGTAAATTTTCTGGCAGGGGCAGGACCATGCCGTCCAAAACGTATACAGTCAGGGATGAAGTATTCAAAACCTATCCGGGGGAGCATGTCCACTAACTACATCCCCTTGCACCACTCCACTAAAGTTCTTTGAAATAAAAATATTCCGTCAAAATGAAACCAAAAGTACCATGTTTTTATATCAGTAAGAAAAATATAGTTCTCAAAAGTCTATCAGATACTTTCAAAATGTGCCAGGTCGTGCGATTTCAAGTCTAAATTAACAAACAAATGAAAATATATTGGTTGGGGGGGGGGGTGGGGTACGAATAAATTAGAGGATAAATTAGAACCACAGAACTATAGAGGTATTGCAGTTACTTGCCCAGACAAACTGTTTTATAGAGAAGAAAACATTTGACTAATGTATACACTGAACGAAAGATCTATCTCCCCCGTCTCCAAAAATGTAAGCAAATATTTTTTGCGATTTAATACAGCCGATCTATCCATATCGAAAGATAAAAAACTGGAGCCTGTGGACAGATTCACAAGTGCCGCCATTACAAGGGCTTGCGTCTATTTTAACCAATCAGAAATGCCGAAAACATATTGTGCGCATCGCTGCGTGACGTCAGCCGGGCTCATACTCACTTCCGCCCTGTACCTTAAAGTATGAGAAGCTCTCGGGACTGCAGGTTTATATTTTGTATACTGTTATAATTTGATAGTGGTAATGTGCCAATATTCCGCGAATACACGGTCATCATGCCGCAGTGTGTGGCGTTTGGCTATTCTAACAGAACCCGGAATCGAAACCTTCCAAAGACCGTGACATTTCATCGGTTCCCAATGTTGAATCCAGATGTATTGAAAGAGTGGGTGCATAACGTCGCTCGGCAGGATTTTACTCCAAACGCATCAGAGAAGACGTTTTGCACAGTGAGGCTGATGCAATACATTGGAGTGAGGTTATTAGTCTTTCAACACTATTTCAGTAATATGGCGACGTTCGGTTCCTATTCCTGTCAAATTGTAATCATTCCAATGTAAGAAAGGCTTGGTTTGTAATATATCTTCATGCAATATGCAATGTCATTATATTTTCGCCTTCGCCGCTAGAGAGCGGCGAGGCCCGGGTGACGTCACACGCTTAGACGACCCGAGCCAAAATGATGGCACGCTTGAGAGGCAACGATGCGCAGGTTCAACGCCGATTTAATCGAGTGGAGAAAATCGCAAAAAATCTTTGCTTACATTTTTGGATACGGGGGAGATAGATTTTTCGTTCAGTGTATACATTAGTCACATGTATATCAGTGACAATAATCTCTTCTCGGATAATCAATCTGCTTGGATTCAGGAAAATTAGATTCAGAGTAGATAACCTTTCATTCTTAAAACCATAATAAACAAATATCTTTATGAAATAAAATAGAAAAATTACATATGTTTTATTGATTTTCAAAAGGCTTCCGACTGTATGGAGAGATAACCTCCTCTTTAAAATACTCCGAATATAACCTGACTTAATCCATGTATAATCAAAGTAACATAGCATTAGAAATAGATAATGACCTTACAAAATCATTCACATCAGATAAGGAATAACATCAGCCTCTTTGTAGATGATATGAAATAAATGCACACCAATACAGTTAGAGAACAACTATCACATATTGGATATACATGATCAGCTGATAATCTCAGAAACCTCAGTAGTATATAAAGTTGAAATTGGGTATTATTTATGCAAATGAGATTACGTCATCGATGACGTCACAGAGCTCTCGTCCAATCAGAAGCGAGTATTTCAAATCCGTCACAGAGCTCTCGTCCAATCAGAAGCGAGTATTTCAAATCCGTCACAGAGCTCTCGTCCAATCAGAAGCCGTCCAATCTTCGACAATCTCCGGTAATGTTCGGTCATCTCCGGCAATGTCCGGCCCTCTCCGGAAAAATAGATAGCCTTTATCGGCCCTTCCGAAGCATCAATGGCCTGTACAGGGTCCCCGACAATATCCCCATCTATTTGCCCATGTTAAATGGCAAGTGGGGAACCCTCGGTTTCACCCTACAATGAAAGGGTCCCAGTGGGAATTGAACCCGAGTCGTTTTATCAAGAGGCAGACACGTTATCCATTAGGCTACGACTCATATCATACAAACCAACGTTGAAAATAGCATATATATGTCTACTACCAATGTTAATGTATACGGGGAATACCTAAATAGACGTTTTGTAACCTAGGGGAGCCCCTAGTGGACCGATTGGGTCGAGTGAGGTATCAAAGTGAAGCATTCGTGAAGGGGCATCTGATGGGCTGGGTGTGGGGTTGAAATATCGGCATTCTGCGCATGCGCGTTGGCCAAAGTGTATGAAAATAGCCGTTTTGGAGCTAGGGGAGCCCCTAGAGGTCCGATTGCATCGAGTGGGGTATCATTGTAAAGCATACGCGAGGGAGCATCCAGCGGAATGGGTGAAACGTGAAAGTGACGTCATTCTGCGCATACGCAGTAGACAAAGGGTACGGAAATAGGGTTTTTGGGGTCTAGAGGGGTCCCTAGAGGTCCGATTGAATCGAGTGAGATATCAATATGAAGCATACGTGAAGGAGCATCCGACTGGATGGGTGTAATGTGGAACTGACGTCATTCTGCGCATGCGCAGTAGATAAAGGGTATGGAAATAGCCGTTTCGGTGTCTAGGTGGGCCACTGGTGGGCCGATTGCATCAAGTGAGGTATCATTGTAAAGCATACGCGAGGGGGTATCCAGCGGAATGGCTGAAACGTGAAAGTGACGTCATTCTGCGCATGCGCAGTAGACAAAGTGTATGGAAATAGGGTTTTTGTGGTCTAGAGGGGCCACTATTCGTCCGATTGTGTCGAGTGAGGTATCATTGTAAAGCATACGTGAGGAAGCATCCGAATTAAGGGGTGACACGTGGAACTGACGTCATTCTGCGCATGCGCAGTAGACTATGAGAATGGCGATATACGTTTTGGGGTCTAGGTGGACCACTAGTGGTCCGATGGAGTCGAGTGAGGTATCAATGCAATGCATACATGGAGGAGCATGCGCCTGGACTAGTGTGTTGTTTGTTGTCAACGTTCTGCGCATGCGCAGACAGGGAATTGTGGGAAAATGGTATGGAAATAGACGTTTTGGGATCTAGGCGGACCACTAGTGGTCCGATTCCATCAAGTGAGGTATCATTGTAAAGCATATACGAGGGAGCATCCGGGGTAAGGGGTGTGACGTGGAACTGACGTCATGCTGCCCTAGTGGGCCTATGGTGTCGTATGAGGTATCAATGTAAAGCAGTCGTGAAGGAGCATCTGATAGGCTGGGTGTGGGGTTGAATTATCGGCATTCTGCGCATGCGCGGTGGCCAAAGGGTATGAAAATACACGTTTTGGGATCTAGGGGAGCCCCTAATGGGCCGATGGAGTCGTATGAGGTATCAATGTGAAGCACACATGAGGGGGCATCTGACTGGACTAGTGTCTCGGCCGTTGTCACCATTCTGCGCATGCGCAAACAGGGAATTGTGAGCAACGCCCGCCAACGCCAAGCTCAACGTTTCAACGCCCTGGTGAATTAGCCCAAAAGCTCTGATTTTCATGGAATTGTCGCTAATTCATTGAAATGCAGTGACGCCCGTTAACGTCCACCTTAACGCCCTAACATAACGCCTTGACGCCATGATATAGACAGATGAGAGAACAACAACAACAAGGATGAGAGAACAACAACAACAACGAGTTTTTTTCATATAGTTTATTTTCCCCTCGCCCACGCGTTGGGTATGTTTACAATTCAAGAATACTCTTGTCCAATCAGAGACCGCCATTTTGTCCTGTCATATTTGTTCTTGCCCGTTAGATGTATTCTCGGCTGCACTTGTCCAATCAGAAGCTGTTCTTAAGAAAGTCCCATCTTCGGCCCTGTTCGCTCTCATCCGTTTGTTCTAATCGTCGTCGGTCAGGCCTGGATATTCGTCGGGCAGCATATCCTGAAACAGTTGTTTGCGCATTCTTATCGCATTTTCCAGGGCCTCGGTGGGTGGTAATCCCATAGCCTTTCCAAGTGACGCTTGGTCTTCATGATGGACCTGTGCGTGGGGTCGCCTTTCATTTCAAGCGGTAGTAAGGTATACTGTTCATAGATCGCCATGGCTGTTTTCCTGATGCGGGGCCGCATTTCGGTGTACGCCTGTTGTAAGCTATCCTGTTCCGCGTCCTCGATCGCTTCAGCGTGAGTATTGATAGCTGCTGTCACAATACGATCCCAGAAGTTAGGTTCTGCCTCACTTTCCTGGGATGTAGGCTGACTATCTGAGGTCAAGCTCTCCATATCAGTAGATAGACTGTCAGCAATCTTGGATTCGGTATCAGTCGATGCACTCTCATCAATCTCTGTATCAGCATCTGCATCAAAGGACTCCTCGGCGTCTTCAATCCCATGTATATTTTTCTGGTGTCGCATCATATCGTAATGTCTGGTGAACGTGCGTCTACACTCAGAACAAGTATAAGCCATGTTGACCGTTGAACGTCGACTGTGTGTGTTTTGGGAATACACTCGCTTTCATAGACAGTAACGCCCGTCAATGCCCACTGTTACGCCTTAACGCCCAATATGTACGCCTTGACGCTCGTCTCAACGCTTTAACACACTTTCTTAACGCTTTAACGTCGTTTAATGATGCGTTCAAACAAATGTTGCTTTTGTGCTATTGCTCTGACATACGCCGCTTTCCAGTTCATGCCCGAGGTTTTCAACAACGACGCTGTTCTTTCGATTTCCATATGGACCGGGTCCTCGTCCAACAATTTCATATGGGTCACGAGGTCGACATACTGCTGACGTAAAGCCCGTCGTAGTCTGGGTGCCAATCTGTTATGGGCTAACATTGCGGCTTCTTTTTTCGAATATCCTTTGTGTTGAAACTTGTTTTCTGTGGTCCTCAACGTTTCGCCCATCTCGGCGTCCATACTTTCTTTGAACAAATCCTTCCATAGCCTCGAGTTCACATTATGTTCATTCCCTTGTACGGGTACGGGTTGGGCCTTCACGGTTGGATGGTATTCGGGGACTGGTGGTATGAAGCGAACCCGCTGTATGGGGGTGGGTTGCTGCTGCTCCTCTGCCAGGAGTGGACTCGGCGGAAGGTGTAGGGGTATATGACGTTGCGGTGATTCCTCGCCGGGTAGCAGGTGGGTCGTCAGCCGCCGATCTTCGGGGGTATGGGCTTTTAAATCTACGAACAGGTAGCCGTACGGACGACTTGTCGCCCCTTGAAACTCCTGCATGAAATGGTCGATGTTCTGAGGATAAATTCGACTACCAAACACACGGATTTGTGCTCTGTCAATGGGATTGGAGAACAACACAAAGTATTGGCAGTTCAAGGCAATATCTCTGGACGCCTTCCCTTGAGGAAAGAGATTCTGGGTCAAATAGATGACGGACAGATTCCGATGACGGGATCCTTTAGTAAACAAGTCGGCGACGTGTGAATTGTCCTTGGCCGCAGTCATCAGATCATCTAGCACTACCACGTTGGTCTGCTCGGGGTCAAAGTAGTACGGTTCGTTTATGTCGTGGGGAATCCCTGGGACGAAGCTCACATTCTGTAACCTTGTAGTTTCGTAGGCGGGCTGCCATTGGCTATAACACCAAACAACACGTGTCGGAGCTGGGGTTGCCACAACTGCCTCTAAGAACTTCATCACCCAGGACGTCTTTCCACATGCCGTAGGGCCGCTCACCGTCATCGTATAGGGATGCTCTACTGCTCTAGTTGGACCTATAGCGGGACTCGGCTGTGCCTCTTGGTTGTGTTTGCGTTGAATGTGCCTTAGCATACTATCGCGACGAGAGAAGGTTCTCTGACAGAACGTACACGACCAATACATATGGACTGATGATGGACACATGTTCATTCCTATATTTAGAGACTCTACCACCACCACCAACTCCACCAACACCAACGCCACCAACGCCACCACCAACGCCAACAACGCCACCACCAATGCCACCAACGCCACCACCAACGCGTCAACGCCCGGTGGTGGTGGTAGCCCCCGTGTGGCAGAGCTCTTGGATCGGAGCTCTCGGAGCTCAAAGCTTGCGGAGCTCAGGGCTCGGAAATGACGTCATCACAGACATGCGCGTGTACCTGTGCTGCACCCTGTACCCTATTTCCCACGGGGAATAGGGTACACCAGGGTGCGGGTGCAGCACAGGTACACGCGCATGCCTGTGATGACGTCATTTCCGAGCGCTGAGCTCCGCAAGCTTTGAGCTCCGAGAGCTCCGATCCAAGAGCTCTGCCACACGGGGGCTACCACCACCACCGGGCGTTGACGCGTTGGTGGCGTTGGTGTTGGTGGAGTTGGTGGTGGTGGTAGAGTCTCTAAATATAGGAATGAACATGTGTCCATCATCAGTCCATATGTATTGGTCGACTGGTGAACATGCCGTGTACGTGTACGTTCTGTCAGAGAACCTTCTCTCGTCGCGATAGTATGCTAAGGCACATTCAACGCAAACACAACCAAGAGACACAGCCGAGTCCCACTATAGGTCCAACTAGAGCAGTAGAGCATCCCTATACGATGACGGTGAGCGGCCCTACGGCATGTGGAAAGACGTCCTGGGTGATGAAGTTCTTAGAGGGAGGTGTGGCAACCCCAGCTCCGACACGTGTTGTTTGGTGTTATAGCCAATGGCATCCCGCCTACGAAACTACAAGGTTACAGAATGTGAGCTTCGTCCCAGGGATTCCCCACGACATAAACGAACCGTATTACTTTGACCCCGAGCAGACCAACGTGGTAGTGCTCGATGATCTGATGAGTGCGGCCAAGGACAATTCACACGTCGCCGACTTGTTTACTAAAGGATCCCATCATCAGAATCTGTCCGTCATCTATTTGACCCAGAATCTCTTTCCTCAAGGAAAGGCGTCCAGAGATATTGCCTTGAACTGCCAATACTTTGTGTTGTTCTCCAATCCCATTGACAGAGCACAAATCCGTGTGTTTGGTAGTCGAATTTATCCTCAGAACATCGACCATTTCATGCAGGAGTTTCAAGGGGCGACAAGTCGTCCGTACGGCTACCTGTTCGTAGATTTAAAAGCCCATACCCCCGAAGATCGTCGGCTGACGACCCACCTGTTACCCGGCGAGGAATCACCGCAACGTCATATACCCCTACACCTTCCGCCGAGTCCACTCCTGGCAGAGCAGCAGCAGCAACCCACCCCCATACAGCGGGTTCGCTTCATACCACCAGTCCCCGAATACCATCCAACCGTGAAGGCCCAACCCGTACCCGTACAAGGGAATGAACATAATGTGAACTCGAGGCTATGGAAGGATTTGTTCAAAGAAAGTATGGACGCCGAGATGGGCGAAACGTTGAGGACCACAGAAAACAAGTTTCAACACAAAGGATATTCGAAAAAAGAAGCCGCAATGTTAGCCCATAACAGATTGGCACCCAGACTACGACGGGCTTTACGTCAGCAGTATGTCGACCTCGTGACCCATATGAAATTGTTGGGCGAGGACCCGGTCCATATGGAAATCGAAAGAACAGCGTCGTTGTTGAAAACCTCGGGCATGAACTGGAAAGCGGCGTATGTCAGAGCAATAGCACAAAAGCAACATTTGTTTGAACGCATCATTAAACGACGTTAAAGCGTTAAGAAAGTGTGTTAAAGCGTTGAGACGAGCGTCAAGGCGTACATATTGGGCGTTAAGGCGTAACAGTGGGCATTGACGGGCGTTACTGTCTATGAAAGCGAGTGTATTCCCAAAACACACACAGTCGACGTTCAACGGTCAACATGGCTTATACTTGTTCTGAGTGTGAACGCAGGTTCACCAGACATTACGATATGATGCGACACCAGAAAAATATACATGGGATTGAAGACGCCGAGGAGTCCTTTGAGGCAGATGCTGATACAGAGATTGATGAGAGTGCATCGACTGATACCGAATCCAAGATTGCTGACAGTCTATCTACTGATATGGAGAGCTTGACCTCAGATAGTCAGCCTACATCCCAAGAAAGTGAGGCAGAACCTAACTTCTGGGATCGTATTGTGACAGCAGCTATCAATACTCACGCTGAAGCGATCGAGGACGCGGGACAGGATAACTTACAACAGGCGTACACCGAAATGCGGCCCCGCATCAGGAAAACAGCCATGGCGATCTATGAACAGTATACCTTATTACCGCTTGAAATGAAATGCGACCCCACGCACAGGTCCATCATGAAGACCAAGCGTCACTTCGAACAGGCTATGGGATTACCACCCACCGAGGCCCTGGAAAATGCGATAAGAATGCGCAAACAACTGTTTCAGGATATGCTGCCCGACGAATATCCAGGCCTGACCGACGACGATTAGAACAAACGGATGAGAGCGAACAGGGCCGAAGATGGGACTTTCTTAAGGACAGCTTCTGATTGGACAAGTGCAGCCGAGAATACATCTAACGGGCAAGAACAAATATGACAGGACAAAATGGCGGTCTCTGATTGGACAAGAGTATTCTTGAATTGTAAACATACCCAACGCGACTCCCCCAGCGTGGGTATGTTATGATGGAGGAGAAAATAAACTATATGAAAAAAACTCGTTGTTGTTGTTGTTCTCTCATCCTTGTTGTTGTTGTTCTCTCATCTGTCTATATCATGGCGTCAAGGCGTTATGTTAGGGCGTTAAGGTGGACGTTAACGGGCGTCACTGCATTTCCAATGAATTAGCGACAATTCCATGAAAATCAAAGCTTTTGGGCTAATTCACCAGGGCGTTGAAGCGTTGAGCTTGGCGTTGGCGGGCGTTGCTCACAATTCCCTGTTTGCGCATGCGCAGAATGGTGACAACGGCCGAGACACTAGTCCAGTCAGATGCCCCCTCATGTGTGCTTCACATTGATACCTCATACGACTCCATCGGCCCATTAGGGGCTCCCCTAGATCCCAAAACGTGTATTTTCATACCCTTTGGCCACCGCGCATGCGCAGAATGCCGATAATTCAACCCCACACCCAGCCCATCAGATGCTCCTTCACGACTGCTTTACATTGATACCTCATACGACACCATAGGCCCACTAGGGGCCCCTCTCGGCCCAAAACGGCTATGTCCATATCCTTTCTCTACTGCGCATGCGCAGCATGACGTCAGTTCCACGTCACACCCCTTACCCCGGATGCTCCCTCGTATATGCTTTACAATGATACCTCACTTGATGGAATCGGACCACTAGTGGTCCGCCTAGACCCCAAAACGTCTATTTCCATACCATTTTCCCACAATTCCCTGTCTGCGCATGCGCAGAACGTTGACAACAAACAACACACTAGTCCAGGCGCATGCTCCTCCATGTATGCATTGCATTGATACCTCACTCGACTCCATCGGACCACTAGTGGTCCACCTAGACCCCAAAACGTATATCGCCATTCTCATTGTCTACTGCGCATGCGCAGAATGACGTCAGTTCCACGTGTCACCCCTTAATTCGGATGCTTCCTCACGTATGCTTTACAATGATACCTCACTCGACACAATCGGACGAATAGTGGCCCCTCTAGACCACAAAAACCCTATTTCCATACACTTTGTCTACTGCGTATGCGCACAATGACGTCACTTTCACGTTTCAGCCATTCCGCTGGATACTCCCTCGCGTATGCTTTACAATGATACCTCACTTGATGCAATCGACCCACCAGTGGCCCACCTAGACACCGAAACGGCTATTTCCATACCCTTTGTCTACTGCGCATGCGCAGAATGACGTCAGTTCCGCATTACACCCATCCAGTCGGATGCTCCTTCACGTAGGCTTCATATTGATACCTCACTCGATTCAATCGGACCTCTAGGGACCCCTCTAGACCCCAAAAACCCTATTTCCATACCCTTTGTCTACTGCGCATGCGCAGAATGACGTCACTTTCACGTTTCACCCACCCCGCTGGATGCTCCCTCGCGTATGCTTTACAATGATACCTCATTCGATGCAATCGGACCTCTAGGGGCTCCCCTAGCTCCAAAACGGCTATTTTCATACACTTTGGCCAACGCGCATGCGCAGAATGCCGATATTTCAACCCCACACCCATCCCATCAGATGCCCCTTCACGAATGCTTCACTTTGATACCTCACTCGACCCAATCGGTCCACTAGGGGCTCCCCTAGGTTACAAAACGTCTATTTAGGTATTCCCCGTATACATTAACATTGGTAGTAGACATATATATGCTATTTTCAACGTTGGTTTGTATGATATGAGTCGTAGCCTAATGGATAACGTGTCTGCCTCTTGATAAAACGACTCGGGTTCAATTCCCACTGGGACCCTTGCATTGTAGGGTGAAACCGAGGGTTCCCCACTTGCCATTTAACACGGGTAAATAGATGGGGATATTGTCGGGGACCCTGTACAGGCCATTGATGCTTCGGAAGGGCCGATAAAGGCTATCTATTGTTCCGGAGAGGGCCGGACATTGCCGGACATTACCGGAGATTGCCGAAGATTTGACGGCTTCTGATTGGACGAGCGCTCTGTGACGTCATCGCTTTGACGGCTTCTGATTGGACGAGAGCTCTGTGACGGATTTGAAATACTCGCTTCTGATTGGACGAGAGCTCTGTGACGTCATCGATGACGTCATCTCATTTGCATAAATAATACCCAATTTCAACTTTATATACTACTAACCTCTAAGTCCTCCAAAACTGCCTTAATATTATACTGTACTAAATGGCATTTGACACTTAACTCCAGTAAATCAAACTTTATTGTAATTCAAGAAAGGAAAACAAAAATAAATACTAGTTCATATGACTTTGACTCTATGACTATACTCTACAACAGAGATACCTCTTACAGAAAACATATATAAAATATTCAGGGTGTACAAGCAATGCAAATAGAAATTTTTCCCAGGCCAAAACCGATCTGGATAAAAAGGAATTAATACTCTCCGGTCTCACACCACCCTATTTATACAAAAAAAACTTTTCAGGAATTAATTAAATCGATTCTTTTGTATGAGTCCGAAATCTGGGGCACAGAACGAATAAAAAATATACAAAAAAAATATCTCAACGAATTTACACAATCACAGACTTTGTAAAGAGATCATATAAAGTACCTTGTATCTTTAGATGGAAAAATGGCCCCAAGTCAGGTGTAATACAGAAGTACCAAAATAAAATACTTCCACTACAAGAAATTGTTCAATTGGCCTAGACTACAATATTATATTGTATACTCAGAAAAAATCAAGGCATGGATTCTCATGATTCTCGAGTAACAGGGCCGTAAAGTAGTGCATTTGTGCAAAATAGTTGATTCTGAGGTGAAAACCATTCCTATTGTTCTCTGTAAACATATGAAGATAAACCAGATTTGGTCTACTACTACGTATCTGAACAGCGAGTATGCTGTATCAAACTGGTTCTGGTTATCGTTCATCTTCATATGTTCATAGAAAGAAATATGAGGTGTTTTCGTCTCAAATTGGCGATTTCGCACGAATGCACTACCGTACTTCACGACCTTGTTATTCGAGAAAGATGAGATTCAGTGCCTTGAAACCTTTCTAAGTATACAATATAATATTGTACTTCATGCCAACTGAACAATTTTATGTATATAAAATATTTTATTACCTGGACTGATTCAGGGATGATATTGGGCCAGAGTACAGGTGTAGGACTGCCACTAAATTAAAGCCAAGTCCCAGCATATTGTAACGTCCCCTAAGATATTATAATTTCAGGGCCGGGGTAGTGTCAAAGGGCTGTTTCTAGTGTGAATTTTTAATACTGTGCAGAACTGAACGAGTGATAAGCTTGGGCAGTGCCAGGGCAGCGCCGGGGCAGCGCCGGGGCAGTGTCAAATGGCGCCGGGAGAGAACCAGGGCAGCGCCGGAACAGAGCCAGGACAGTGTTAGAACAGTGCCAGGACAGCGCTGGGGCAGTGCCAGGAGAGTGTCGAAGCTAATTCAGTGCCAAGCGGTACCGGGAAGGTCCAGAACTTCACCAGGCAGTGCCAAGGGAGCGAAAGGGAGAAGCTTATACGAGGGGGAGAAGACTGGTGAGCCGCCTAAGCAGAGGATTCGCTCCAACGATAAGACGGAGGAGTGAGCCCTACATCCGTTGACACGCTCCATCGACATATCTCTATTAGGAGGGGCCAGCAACCTGGTCGCCCCTCACTCGTCTCGGATATTAATTGTTTCTCTATTAAATGATACAAGTAAATGTATACCTTTCAATATTTGACTCAGTCATCTTTGCATGTTTTCGTCACCCCTGACCCTAATCTTCACTAGTGACAGGGTGCCTCAGTGTTAGCCAGGGCTAGTGCAAGGTCGATCCAAGTATTTGTAAATAATTTGGACGGGGTCAAAGGTCTGTTAGAAACGTCATCGATGCCTGCCGTTGTGAGCATCGACGCCCCAACAACCGTCAGTGTTTCGATGAAATCGATGAGAAGCTTAGGAGCGAGGATCCAGACCATGCTGACGTCCATCGATCAGACGGCCATGGCACTGTCGGGCATTTCGTCCACACAATAGTAGCGGAGACGGGAACAACACCCAGGCTATGTCGCCCAACGACTTGCACAGGAAGAGACGCCGATATACGAAGCAGGAGAGACGAGTTCGGAGACGCAGCTTGTGGCGAATGACAACATCGGTTCCCCTTCTCTTGTGACGATCTACGACACCAGCACATCGTGGAGAGTCTACCTCGTCCATTTTGAATACTGTGCAAAACTGAACGAGTGATCAGCTGCTCAGAGAGAACAACACATTGCGGTAGTGTTGAGGGGGAGCACATTAGATCCTTTCTAGTTAAGTCAGACTATTCTGATTACAAGCGTCTGGTCCGTCATTCATTATTCAGCCGTCGTCCATTAGAGAATATCCGCATCCATAATCCAAAGACCTATTCCATATTCCATATAACAGTATTAGCACCAAATTCAAAAACACAATCATAGTATACATAAACATAGGCTTGTTTCCTGCAAGAGAGAAGCGGTCAACAGTTTTCAATGATGCCGGCAAGACATCATGATGTTCCAAAAATATCAAATCCTTATCGCTGATCAGTATTCTTAATCCATAATATTCGTTGTAAAGTCGTCATCTAAAGAATGATGTATCTGTCACGCTTTGATTGTGACTGTTCATATGAGTACCATGAGGATCTTGAAGTACATGGGTTCATACGGCCCCTAGCCCCGGGTTAAGCGGAATCAGACACAAGTTACGAAACGTAACGCCATAGATCTTGCACGCTACGCTCGTATTTTGCTATCAGCATACGATATGTATCACCAAATTTG